>ML260412.1:0-62730 GCA_005239495.1 Nicotiana undulata | reverse complement strand
AGATCCAGGTACTAGCTCGCAGCAGTAGCTGACGCAGGTTCGATAGCAGCATTCACGGGATTTTCGAGGTAGCTGTCCAGCGTCCACAACTTCTCCATTTCCCTTCCTTATTTAGTTTTAGCATTTGATTCAGAGACATATATCATAGTTTTAGCAGAGTTAGATTTATTTATTCTTAGATGCTCATGACTATTGACTCCAGTTCTTGGGAGGTTGGTTAGACTATTATTGGGACGTTAAGACTTAATTATATTATTTGATGCTATGGTTTCCTGCTTATTGTTATATTGTGAACTGTTATAATTGAATAAATGCGTAGTAAAGTGATGGTCGGCTAGCCTAGTTCCACGATAGGCGTCATCACGGCCTGTTAGGATTTGGGGTCGTGACACATGTACTTTAGGGTGAGACTATGGTTAATTAAGTTATAAGGAGGTTATGCTATGAGTTAATTTTCATATGATAGTCGTGTGCTACGTTTTGAAGTCAAGCAAGTTTTGGAACAAAAGTTGGAATAGGTCTTCACAAGTTACATTCATAAATTTGTTGAAACTTAGGTCGAATGTAGCTACCCTTTTCTCCCAATATACTTATAATGAGGGGATGATATACCTACCAAATTGAATATCTACAAGTCTAGTTTCCAATGCATTAAACCGTTCAGCGATACGACGTAGGAGTAGAGAGATATTTTCAGTTTCGTGACACTGCACAGACATCATATATGACAAGTAGGTGGATCACTAGAGCTTTTTGAGAAATAGATTTCATGTGTTATATGAGGTCATATTGGGACATATTATATACCAAATTGAAATTTTTGGAATGTAGTTTCCAAAGCTCTTAACTGTTCATTCATACGATAAAAAGATATAAGCGTCGGAAGATGGACCAATCTTAGGGTGCCAAGCTAACACCTCTTTGACTTTTTCCAAAATAGGTATATATGTGTCTTAGGTCGGCTTTCTCTTCATATTTCAGCATAAAACGACCAGAGAACACCCATAAACATAACCTCAAGTTATGTTCTAGGGTTTCAAAGAATATTATAATTCCGGGCATGAAATCAAGAAGCAATAACATCAAAACGATCCCTATGACTTAAGTATCATTATACCGCCTCTCCTTTTTCTTTGTAGTTAGAGTTTTGGAAGTTACTTCATAGTTAAGAAACTTCTAATATCTGTATTTAAGTGCTTAAATATCAAGGAAGGTTGATAAATGTGTTTCCTAATAGTTAGAACTCACGGGACGGTGATCGGAAGCCGTGAGTTCGAGTTATTTGACTTCTAGCGGATTGTTTTGTATTGCCGTTGGGCTGCGTGTTTTAATACTGTTTTTGGAGTTTTGGAGGAGGAAGGGCCTGGAGAAACACCATATAGATGTAGGGTTGTGATCTGGTCGTTCGTTGTAACATTTTCGGGTCGTTTGACACGACTATGGTGGTCATCTTATGTATGAAGTGATTAGGTTGTGTGTGGACTGTTTGGGGCGGCTCAATATGATTATTATTGATGTTGTTTGGGCTATTTGGTGATTTTTTTGACTTGTGTGAAGTCATATATATAGGGTAGGTTCTGTCAGTTTCATCGTAAAATAGGTTATGGTCGATACATAATAGTTATGACGCTTAAACAATAATGATAGTGTCGTTTCTCTTATTGTAGATTAAAGAGTTGTGACATTTGCGTAGCTTGAGTTTGGGGAAGTATATACAAGGTATGTGAGGCTATCCATTTCCTTATTTTGCATGACGCCGATTGTACGTAATGCAATGAATGAGCTTCCAAAGATACTCTACTCTTAGAAGCTAGCAGTACTTACATTGTTTCCCTTCTTATGGAACAATTGATGTTGAGGTTGCTTCTCTTATTCTTATGGTATCAATGTTGTTTCTACTTCCTGATTCTTATAATATTCACGATGAAGAGTTAGCCCTAATGATGTGTACGGAGAATATCGACCTTACGTCACTCCGAAATGTTCAGAACATGATTCCAATGAGTCCTGCATGCATTATATATATGTATCTATTTTACTCTACCGAGCCGCGCTATAGTCGGCCGGGTATGGCACCTATTGTGCAACCACTGATCAGTTGGGTTTACCGAGACCTCTTTGAGGTCGGGTATGACATAATAATGATGATGCCCACAGAGGCGAATGTTCTATGATGATGATGATGCCCACAGAGGCGGATCTTTTAAAAATATTATGTGTATATATGTATCATGCATTTCATGTCACTGTCTCTTAGAAGCACTCAGATGCTACAGGTTGTATCTCATACATCTCTCTTTACATTACTGTTCTTACTTATGATTTTCTGCCTTACATACTCAGTACTTTATTCGTACTGACGTCCTTTTATTTGTGGACGCTGCATGTCGTGCTGCAGGTCCTGATAGACAGGTAGACACAGCTCTCCCACCACAATAGGATTTCCAGTTCAGCGGTTATAGGCGAGATCCCATCTCCGGACTTGCCGTGGTCTTGGTATACATTTTTGTTAAAGATGTTATGGGTATGTAGGGGCCCTGTTCCGACTATGTTGCATCACTTATGCTTCTTTAGAGGCTCATAGAGAGGTGTCAACGCATGTATAGTTTGGTATGCCTTGTTGGATAATTTTTGTTGTATAGTCTTTCAAGGCAGCGTTGTAGCTCGTACCTTTTATGTAGTTTCTTAGCAATCTTGTCATCCCATGTGATGTATGTTCATGATCCATATCTACCATTTATATTGATCTCTTTATCCCTTAAAGATAATAAGAAGGTTAGATAAAATGTACGTTGGTGCTCGGCAAGTATGGCACGGGTGCTAGTCATGACCCTCCAGTTTGGGTCGTGACAAACTTTGTATCAGAGCAGGTCTGTCCTAGGGGTTGTCTATGAGCCGTGTCTAGTAGAGTCTTGTTTATGGGTGTGTTGTGAACCACACTTATAAGCAAGAGGCTACAGGGTATTTAGGACTGTTACTCTTTCTTCTTACTCTAGATCGTGTGGTAGAGCTCAATCGTAAGAACTCAATTTCCTCAATTCTATCGTAAGAACTCAATTCCCTAGAAGTTCTGTATGCCCGAGATTACGAAGTATAATGGGATGACATAACCAAACGAGCATGTCACCTCATACACATGCGCCATCAAGGGAAATTACTTGGAATATGACGAGATTGAATCCGTATTATTGAAGAAATTCAAGGAGACTCTATCGAATGGTGCTATGATATGGTATCATAATTTACCACCTATTTCTATTGGCTCATTTCTATGCTTATATATTCTTTTGAAAAGGCACACGCCAGAGCTATTAAGGTAGTTACAAGAAAGTCACACCTTTTCAAGGTAAGGTAGAAAAACAACAAGATGCTTAGGAATCAGATTTCAAAGGGAAAATAGGAGGCCAAATAGCAACCATAGTCACCAGCCTCGACCCAACCGGATGAGCAGGGGGATTACGAGGATGATGACTGTATGATACCTCGATCCTTCATAATCCATGTTTATTATGATGCCACAAAATCAACGGTTGAAGAGCTGGAACAAATCATACTGATCGAGCATCTGCCCGATCGAAAGGTATACTTGGGCACGGGGTTAACTCCCGATCTCAGGATTTTACTTATTCAATTTCTTATAGCTAATATGGATTGTTTTGCCTGGTCCCATCTTGATATGATAGGGATCCCACCGAAGATCACTACCCATGGACTAAGCTTGGATCCGAAGTTCCGTCTGGTGAAACAAAAAATGAGGCCTCAGTCCGAGGTCAAACACACTTTCATCAAGGACGAGGTAACCAAACTTCTCAAAATAGGATCCATTCGGGAAATAAAGTATCCCAAATGGTTAGCAAATGTAGTAGTAGCCCTAAGAAGGGGAACAAACTTAGAATGTGTGTAGATTATAAAGACATGAATAAAGCACGTCCCAAGGATTCTTTCCCTTTGCCTAACATCGATCGTATGATCGATGCCACGTACGGCCATGAGACTCTCAGTTTTCCCGATGCCTACTCCGGGTACAACCAAATACAAATGAACCCGGAGGACCAGGAAAAGACCTTGTTTAACACTAAGTATGGCACCTACTATTATAATGTAATGCCATTCGGACTAAAAAATGTTGGTGCAACCTATCAACTCCTAGTAAATCGAATGTTGGAACAACAAATAGGGAAATCTATGGAAGATTTTATTGATGACATGATAGTTAAGTCCCTGCGAGCAAAGGACCATTTGCAGGAGATTTTCGATATACCGAGGAAGTACAATATGAATCTCAACCCAGAGAAGTGTGCGTTCGAGGTTGGCGCGGGCAAGTTTCTTGGCTTCATGGTGTCCAATCGGGGAATCGAGATCAACCCCGACAAAATCAAAGCTATCGAAGATATCACGGTCATAGATAATGTGAAGGTCGTGCAGAAGCTAACGAGGCGCATAGCCGCCTTAGGGCAATTCATTTCGAGATCATCATATAGGAGTCACCGATTCTTCTTACTGCTTAAGAAGAAGAGCAATTTTGCATGGATTCTGGAATGCTAGCAGACCTTGGAGGAACTAAAGCGATATTTATCGAGCCCGCCGCTACTTCATACCCCGAAAGTGGACGAACAACTTTACTTGTACTTGGCAGTCTCAAAGATAGCGGTAGGTGGAGTCCTGGTCTGAGAAGAACAAGGTACGCAATTACCTGTTTATTATGTTAGTCGGACCTTAGGTGAGGCCGAAACTAGATATCCGCACTTAGAAAAATTAGTGCTTGCTATAATAAGTGTCTCTAGGAAACTAAAACCATATTTCCAATGTCATCCAATATGTGTTGTGACAAGTTATCCTCTTACAAACATTTTGCACAAACCCGAGATTTCGGGTCGACTGGCCAAATAGGACGTGGAAATTAGTGGGTACGATATTGAGTATCGACCTCGAACCGCCATCAAGTCTCAAATTTTGGAAGACTTCATGGCTGACTTCACACCGGCCCTCGTACCCGAGGTTGAAAACGAACTACTGATAAAATTGGGTAAATCTTCGAGAGTCTGGATCCTCTTTACGGACAATGCTCCGAACGCAAAGGGGTCCGGACTAGGCATCCTGCTGAAATCACCCACGGGTAATGTAGTTAGACAGTCTATCAAAACAACACAATTGACTAACAATGAGGCCGAGTATGAGGCCATGATTGCAGGTTTTGAACTAGCTAAAAGCTTGGGAGCGGAGGTCATAGAATCCAAGTGTGATTCCCTCCTCGTGGTAAACCAAGTTAACGAGACTTTTGAAGTTCAAGAAGATCGAATACAAAGTTACTTAGATAAAATACATGTGGCTTTACATCTATTTAAGGAATGGACCTTGCAACATGTACCTTGAGAACAGAACAACAAGGCTGATGCTATTTCCAATCTAGGTTCGTCGGTCGAAGACGACGAAATCAACTCGGGGACTGTCGTACAACTCATGAGATAGGTGATCGAAGAAGTCCACGCCGAAATAAACTCTACGAGCCTGACCTGGGATTGGAGAAACAAGTACATAGAGTACATCACTTTGTCCGAGGATGGAACGCTATTTAGAAGGATGTTCGATGGATTATTGGAAATATGTTTGGGACATCGAGATACCGAATACATCCTACGGGAAGGTCACGAGGACACTTGTGGAAATCATTCTGGTGCCGAATCGCTGGTCCACAAAGTAATCAGAGCAGGGTACTATTGGACAAAAATGGGAAAAGAGGCCAAGGAGTTCGTTCGAAAATGCGACAAATTCCAAAGGTATGCGCCAATGATTCACCATCTCGGAGAGAAGCTCCATTCGGTCTTATCCTCATGGCCATTCATGAAAAGGGGAATGGACATCGTTGGCCCTCTCCCATTTTCCCTAGGTAAGGCTCCGTTTATTTTATTTATGACTGATTATTGCTCTAAGCGGGTTGAATCACAGACTTTCGAGAAAATCAGAGAAAAATAAGTCATAGACTTCATTTGGGACCACATCATATGTCGATTCGAGATACCCTCCGAGATCGGATGTAATAACGGAAAACAATTCATCGGCAGCAAAGTAACTAAATTTCTTGAGGATCACAAGATCAAAAGGATCCTATCGACGCCTTATCATCTAAGCAGAAACGCACAAGTCGAATCGACCAACAAAACCGTCATTCAGAACCTTAAGAAGAGATTGATCGATGCCAACAGAAAATGGAGAGAGAAACTACCCGAGGTTCTATGGGTGTACCGCACAACATCGAAATCTAGTACCGTAACAACACCGTTCTCATTAGTTTATGGCGTCGAAGCTCTAATCTCGGTCAAAGTTAGGGAACCCAACATCAGATTTTGATATGCAACAGATGAGTCAAATAACGAGTCCATGAATACAATCCTAGAATTGTTGGACGAAATACGTGAAGCCGCCCTCGTTCGATTGGCCACTAAAAAATAGCGGATCGAAATTTATTACAATCGAAGAGCCAATCTTCGACCTTTAAACATCGGGGAAAGGTCACCTTCAACACCCAAAATCCAAATGAAGGGAAACTGGGTCCAAATTGGGAAGGACCGTACCAAGTTCTCAAAATCATCGGAAAAGGATCCTACAAGCTCGGCATAATGAACGGCGAAAAACTACCGAACAATTGGAACATATCACACCTAAAATGGTACTACTGCTAAGGTACGACCCCTTTCCATTTTCATTTATATTTTAAACTAACTCCTGCAGATGTTCAGTCAAAAACAACAATGAACTCCTAGACACGAAGTCTTTAGGTCTGAAAGCACACGTTGCACTCTTTTTTCCTTAGATCGATTTTGTCCCAAAGGGGTTTTTCGACGAGGGTTTTAATGAGGCAGTCGTTGATCATGCTAACTTAGAACAATTCAACAGTATCAGAGGCTTCTTTACAATCAACCTCGAATACTAGAGGGGCATTACCCTCGAATATCAACTTTGTTGCGAGGAAATCACTTCATGGCATCAAGGTCTCGATAGGAAAAATTGTAAGGGCCAAACGGTCAAATGAATCGTGCCCACGTAGTTTGCTCGAGCCCTAGCACAGAACATGTATGCATGTATAATCAATTATAAAAAGAAGTATTTTCCCTTGTCAATATTTCATGCCTTAGAAAAACTTTTCTACTTTACAATATCGTAATCTCGATCTATTATGGCTTAAGGTCCGCTCGTAACTAGAGTTTGGATAATTACCCCCATGTCGGGGAGTGCCGTGTTACACCCCATATTTTCGTACGTGAGAGTACATCGTAAGTCAATTGATGTAAGCTCAGAAATAAGATTATATTTGATGGAATATAAAGTAAGTTAATCATGTTACATTGGAGGTTACAAATATTTAAGATCATGAATAACGAGTACCAAGAGGGTTGGAAAGCTTAGAAGTTAAACCAACTGAAGAGAATAAGCTTCGTCAAAAGTCGACGAGTTTGGAATGTTATAACATGTACTTTAGGGTGAGACTATGGTTAATTAAATTATAAGTAGGTTATGCTATGAGGTAATTTTTTCATATGATATTCGTGTGCTACGTTTTGAAGTCAAGCAAGTTTTCGAACAGAAGTTGGAATAGGTCTTCACAAGTTACATTCATAAATTTGTTGAAACTTAGGACGAATGTAGCTGCACTTTTCTCCCAATATACTTATAATTAAGGGATGATATACCTACCAAATTGAATATATACAAGTCTAGTTTCCAATTCATTAAACCTTTCATCGATACGACATAGGAGTAGAGAGATATTTTCAGTTTCGTGAGACTGCGCAGACATCATATATGACAAGTAGGTGGATCACTAGAGATTGTTGAGAAATAGATTTCATGTGTTATATGAGGTGATATTGGGACATATTATATACCAAATTGAAGGTATTGGAATTTAGTTTCCAACGCTCTTAACCGTTCATTCATACGACATCGGGATAAAAAGATGTAAGCGTCGAAAGATGGACCAATCCTAGGATGCCAAGCTAGCACCTCATTGACTCTTTCCAAAATAGATATATATGTGTCTTAGGTCGGCTTTCTCTTTATATTTCAGTATAAAACGACCAGAGAACACCCATAAACATACCCTCAAGCTATTTTCTAGGGTTTCAAAGAATATTATCATTCCGGGCATGAAATCGAGAAGCAATAACATCAAAACGGTCCCTACGACGTAAGTGTCATTATACCGCCTCTCCTTTTTCATTGTAGTTAGAGTTTTGGAAGTTACTTCGTAGTTAAGAAACTTCTAATATCTGTATTTAAGTGCTTAAATATCAAGGAAGGTTGATAAATGTGTTTCCTAATAGTTAGAACTCACGGAACGGTGATCGGAAGCCGTGAGTTCTAATTATTTGACTTGTAGCGGACTGTTTTGTATTGCTGTTGGGCTGCATTTTTTAATACTGTTTTTTGGAGTTTTTGAGGAGGAAGGGTGTGGAGAAACACCATATAGAAGTAGGGTTTTTATCTGGTTGTTCGTTGTAACATTTTCGGGTCGTTTGACACGACTACGGTGGTCATCTTATGTATGAAGTGATTAGGTTGTGTGTGGACTGTTTTGGGAGGCTCAACATGATTATTATTGATATTGTTTGGGCTGTTTGGTGATTGTTTTGAATTGTTTGAAGTCATATATATAGGGGAGGTGCTGTCCGTTTCATCGCAAAATATGTTGTGGTCGATACATAATAGTTATGACGCTTAAACGATAACGATAGTGTCGTTTCTCTTATTGTAGATTAAGGAGTTGTGACATTTGCGTAGCTTGAGGTTTGGGCAGTATATGCAAGGTATGTGAGGCTATCCCTTTCCTTATTTTTCACAACGCCGATTATACGTAATTCAATTAATGAGCTTCCAAAGATACTTTACTCTTAGAAGCTAGCAGTACTTACATTGTTTCCCTTCTTATGGAACAATTGATGTTGAGGTTGCTTCTCTTATTCTTATGTTCTCAATGTTGTTGGTACTTCCTGATTCTTATAAGATTCTCGATGAAGAGTTAGCCCTAATGATGTGTACGGAGAATATCGACCTTACGTCACTCCGAAATGTTCAGAAAATTATTCCAATGAGTCCTCCATGCATTATATATATGTATCTATTTTACTCTACCGAGCCGCGCTATAGTCGGCCGGGTATGGCACCTATTGTGCAACCACTGATCAGTTGGGTTTACCGAGTCCTCTTTGAGGCCGGGTATGATATGATAATGATGATGCCCACAGAGGCGAATGTTCTATGATGATGATGATGCCCACAGAGGCGGATGTTTTAAAAGATTATGTATATATATGTATCATGCATTTCATGTTACTGTCTCTTAGAAGCACTCAGATGCTACAGGTTGTATCTCCAACATCTCTTTTTACATTATTGTTCTTATTTATGTTTTCCTGCCTTACATACTCAGTACTTTATTCGTACTGACGTCCTTTTATTTGTGGACGCTGCATGTCGTGCTGCAGGTCCTGATAGACAGGTAGACACAGCTCTCCCACCATAATAGGCTTTCCAGTTCAGCGGTCATAGGCGAGATCCCTTCTCCGGACTTGCCGTGGTCTTGGTATGCATTTTTGTTATAGATGTTATGGGTATGTCGGGGCCCTGTTCCAGCTATGTTGCATTACTTATTCTCCTTTAGAGTCTCATAGAGAGGTGTCAACGCATGTATAGTTTGGTATGCCTTGTTGGATAATTTTTGTTGTATAGTCTTTCATGACATCGTTGTAGCTCGTACCTTTTATGTAGTTTCTTAGCAATCTTGTCATCCCATGTGATGTATGTTCATGATCCATATCTACCATTTATATTGATCTCGTTATCCCTTAAAGATAATAAGAAGGTTAGATAAAATGTACGTTGGTGCTCGGAAAGTATGGCCCGGGTGCTAGTCATGATCCTCCAGTTTGGGTCGTGACATGCCGTCCGAAAAATAAACAAGATCGAATTATTAAAACCTCGATATCATAAGATCTTTTAGGCAACTCTCGATTTTTATAGGCCACGGCCACCCCACTCGGGGACTGACACTTCGGGCAAGCTCGAAGTAAAATAGGAAAAATAAGGCCAAGGGTCAAATGCCGAACTAAAGAGGCTACGACCATATTAACACGGTTCAGAGACGTTCGAATTTTGTAACAAAACAGGCCTTCAAATTCCTTCATAAAATCAGTCAAAAGGACTACCCCCGGCAAAATCATAAAAGGCTTCGGTAATATCAAGCCTCGAAAACTCCAATGAGTGCAAAATTGTTCGAACCCTTGAATAGTTACTTCCTTCACGCTAAGGCATTACAACCTTTTTGAACATGAATGATAAACAAAGGGAAAACTTTGAAATCCAAAAAGGGTAGAAAATCCTTATATACATGATTAAATGATCGTTTTACAAAGGCCAGATCGGCCGAATATAAAATTTACAAAGGCCTAAGGCTACTTTCACTTCGAGTTTGAGAGATATTTCTCTCTCGACTAGAAAGCCTAAGGGTTACCTAATTCCGAGATCGAGCACGTCTTTACTCGATCATTAAGCTTAAGGGATGTAAACTCAAGTTTGATTTATCATTCAGGGTCCATCGATTAGAAAAGGTCGAAGGCAAGGCTTATTATCGGCCCTTACCTCCCCCGAACCTCGGACCCTCAAACGCAACTTCATGATCTTATGCTAAGGCATTTTGACCCTTACATGAAACAAAAAAAGAGAAAAAAACATAAAAAGGACAACAGATTCATAAGCCATGGAAGGGGAGAAGTTTCATATATTCATCAAAATCTTTTTACAAGAGCCATATGGCCCGATCAAGAATTCATTACAAAGGTCGGACAGCCTCGACGGAAAACAAAAAATCACAAAGCCTAAGCAGCATGGTCCTTGTCAGAGGAAGCATCTTCAGCCTCAGAGTCTTCTTCACCAGACCCACTTAAACTCTCGGAGTCTTCCTCGGGAAAAGCCAACTTCCGAGCCTTTGTTTCCTATGCCCTGGCAACCTCAATTTCAGTAAATATATCAAAGCTTTGATCATGAGCCTCCTCAAGGGCCTTCCTTCGAGCCTGCCACTTTGCATGATCCACTGTGCTCTTGGCATGCTCTAAAGTGGCTTCAGCATTGGCCTTGTATTGGGCGGGCATTATCTTGAGCCTTAATAGTGGTCACGGTCGCCTCAGACCTGTCCACCTCGAGCAATTTGGCAAAGTTTCCTGAATGGGATTTAAGCTCCTCGACCTTCTTTTCCTGAACCAAGGCATTCTCCCTTGCAGCCTGAAGCTGAGACTCATCCAACTCGAGCTTTTCTTGGATGGCCTCTATTTGTGCAGCTAAAATGTCCATAAACCCCTTGAAATCTCCGACTCATCATCACTATCATGAAGGACTCAGAATACTTGCTCGACCATATCAGTATGCTCATCTAGAGCCGCCACCAAGTCTACCTGAAGCTTCTCACTAAGAAGCTTGTACGTAACTCATTTCTCAATAAAGCTCTGAACTTCAACCTTGCGCTCATCTCAGATTCTAAGAAAAGCCTCATGATGCCACACCGAAGCCTACAATAAAGGAAGAAAATGTTAGAATTATCTAAAATTCTAATTTATAAAAAGATAATGGAATTACCCTCGAGCTTACCCGATTCAGAGCATGTTAGGCCTCGTTGAACAAGCAAGCAACTTCCACTTCATCCATTTTGGCTTGGTCCTCTTTGGTGACCAACCATCGGATATGGCTAGCCACCCTTGTGGAGGCAGAGATAACCCGAGCATCCTGTGGGACTGAGATAATAAGTGGTCACTTACGCCCGGGATCAACACTGGGTTGTGATGACCCAAGGGGTCATTTTATGAAGTTATACTCAGTTCTAGGCTTTATAGCCCTAAAAGATTAATTTTAAATACTTCGATTTGCGTGCGTAGTACGGGCGTGAAACCGAAAAGCTTTTGTGTGAAAATATAAGAAATAATAATTTGGCTTTAGTTGACTTGAGTCAATATTTTGAGTAAACGGACTCGGATCTGTGTTTTGACAATCCCGGGAGGTCCATAGTAAAGTATGGGACTTGGGCGTATGCCTAGAATTGAATTCCGAGGTCCCAAGCCTTAGAAATCAATTTTTGAAAGAAATTGTTTTGCTGAATTACTAAAGAAATAAAGAAATGAATTAACGATTGAAATTGTTGGTATCGGGCCCGTATTTTGGTTACAGATCTTAATACATATTTGTTATGATATTTAAGCCTTGTCTGCGAAATTTGGCGAGAATCGGAATTTATTTGACGTGATTCGGATGTCCGGTTGATAAATAGTAAACTTTAAGTGTTATTGAGAAAAATAATGAGTTTAGAGGTTTAATTCATAGTTTTACATATTATTTTCATGATTTGACCGCACGAGCAAGTCTGTATGATGCTTTTAGACTTGCGTGCATGTTTGGTTTAGATCCCTGAGGGCTCGGGTGAGTTTTAAATAGGTTTGGATTTTTTGCGCTCATTCTTTCTTATGCTTCGACGTCGTTTCTTCAAGCATAAATGATATCATATTGAACAAATGAGCTCTGATTTCTGTTTTGAATGAAGTATTAGATCAGTATCGTAATTACGGACCCATAACAAAAAGAATCATCGAATTTGGACATCGTATGAGTATTTTATGGGCATTTTACTAAGGTTGCCAGATTTGTCAGGTTAATTACGAAATTACTACTGACGGCATATTAAAACTCTGCACTATTTGCAAATATTAAAACCTACATATCTCCTTCATTATAAGGTCATATTGAGTGATTCAAAAGCCTAAATTGACTAGAATTTCACAAGGAATCCATTGGAGACATAAAAATCGAGTTTCGAGATTGTTTGGCACGAGAAACGAGGCAGAATAGCTGACAGAAAAATATATATAAAACGAGCAGACTTCTTCTTCTTCATATTTTCTAACCCCACAGCCCTAGAAGCGAATGTCTTCACCAATTATCATCCCCAATTCATAGGTAATCAATTCCAAACTTTTTTCTTTCAATTCCTTACCGTTTTTATCACTTTTAAAACAAAAACTAAGAATTTTCATGGTAAAAATTGAGGGTTTGGGTAGAATTAGGAAATTTTGTAAAAATCGAATCTTTACTTCGAATCGAGCTCGGATTTTGAAACTAATTGTATATTTAGGTTCATGGGTGAATGGGTAAACGTAATTTGGTCCGAACCCCGAGTTTAGACCAAGGGGGTTCGGGGTCGGTTTTTCACTTTTTTGAGAAAACTTAGGAAAAATTATAACTTTTAGTTAGTTCCTTTAGCCTTAATTAATGATATTGAGTTAATTATGATTAGATTCGAGCAAGTTAGAGCAAGATTCTAAAGGAAAAGTCGTAATTGAGCGGTGAGTGGCCTGCGAAATTGAGGTAAGTGTTTGGTCTAACTTTGACTTGAGGAATAGGAATCCCCACTTGTTTGCTATGTGGAATGCATGGGCGTGGTGTATAGTTGAGGTGACGAGAATCTATGCACCACCCAATTTGCCTGATAAACATGATCTCTTTCCCGTTCCCAACTTAATTGATGCTTGTCTTAATTGTTCTTTGTTCATTATTGTTTCTATGACTAGTTGGATTTGTTATTTTGTTGTTAAATATTACTGTGGTTATTTTGGAAAGTATTGTATTGGTTGTTTATTTGGTTCCCTTATATATATATATATATATATATATATATATATATNTTTAACTGTTTTATGATTGTTGAGGTTTACGTGGTTGTTTGGTTTCAATTGATTGTTGCCAATTGTTGTGGCAAGTGTATTAAAAGTGTTGGTTGTTCTCTTGATTTTATCATGGTACATAAAGACTGAGCTGGGTTGACAGCGTTACGGTGTTTACATATATTCTGGTTGGTTTTATTGTGAAATGATATTGGTTGAAGCTTACGATCTATATTGTTTTCTGTTTGAAATTGTGGAAATAAAAGTATTGTGAAAGTCTTGGCCTGAATTGTGAAATTTAAGAATAATTTGATATGATATGTCTGGTGGGAGCGGGTTGCACGCCGCAACAAGGAGTAATAAGGGTGGAAAGGTGGAATCGGGTTGCACGCCGCAACAGGAGTAATAAGGGTGATATATTTAGGGAGGAGCAATAAGGGTGGACAGGTGGGAGCGGGTTGCACGCCGCAACAAGGAGCGATAAGGGAGAACATTTATATTTTGTTTACTGATTTTCAAAGAAAAATAAAGATTTGAAAACTTACTATTTTACATTACTATTTTTCATATATTGGCACTACTTTAATTTAAAGTTAAAGTTTGAAAATTTGGAAACTTATTTGAGAATTGGTTATGGTTGAAGCCTGGAAAAGGCGGCTGAGTTATTTCATTGTTGTTGCAATACTTAATTATTTGTTTAGATTTCCTTCTTGCTTTATATTTATGGTCTCAGTTATATTTTCTTGTTTGTGTAGAATTGTTTTATTGAGTTATTGTATATATTATTGTCACAAGTTATATGTTGTTAATGCCTCGCCGTAGCCTCGTCACTACTTCGTCGAAGTTAGACTCGGGACTTACTCAGTATATGGGGTCGGTTGTACTAATATTACACTCTGCACTCTTTTGTGCAGACCCAGGTATCGACCAACAATAGAGATATTTAGAGCAGCTATTCATTTATTCGGAGACACGAGGTATATATGTCGGCGTTCGCAGATCCCGAGAGTCTTCTCCTATTTTTATAAAACTGTTTTATTATATTCAGAACAGTTACACTATTTCTTTCAGCCCATTATTTGTAGTATTCTTTAGTAGTTTGTGAATTGTGACACCAGACCCTGGGGTAGTTCTAGAGTTACTTATACAATTAGTTCGTGGCTCGGTTTATTTAAGTGTTTATTATTTTATGTTTGGACTTATTCATTGAAAGTCAGTAGCTTATGTTTATTTTATAATTGTTTATTACGTTTAAATGGATAATCGATGTCATGACACAAATTCTCAACCTTAGGGATCATGATGGCGCCTAACACCACACTTGCTAGGCAAGCCAATGTTAGAGTTCGATTAACTACTTTGCATTACATATCCATTTAGACATAATAAATAATCTAAAGTCAACTGAGTCTATTGGCTTTTAATGAATGATTTCAAATATAATAAGGAAAAATAAACAATTAATTAATCAAACCGAGCCACGAAACTAATCATATAAATAAATCCAGAACTATCCCAGAGTCTGGTGTCACAATTCTTGAACTACTAAAGAATACTACAAATATTGGCTTGAAAGAAATAGTATAATTGTTCTGAATATAATAAAACATCGTATATAAAATAGGATAAGACTCTCGGGATCTGCGAACGCCGACAGATATACCTCGTGTCTCCGAATAAATGAATAGCCGCTGTAAAAACCTCTATTGTTGGCCGGTACCTGGGTCTGCACGAAAGAGTGCAGAGTGTAGTATCAGTACAACCAACCCCATGTACTGAGTAAGTGTCGAGCCTAACCTCGACGAAGAAGTGACAAGGCTACGGCGAGGCATTAACAACATATAACCTGTGACAATAATATATACTATAACGCAATAAAACGATTCTACACGAACAAGAAAAATTATAACTGAGACAATAAATATAAAGCAAGAAGGAAATCTAAACAAATAATTAGATACTGCAACAACAATGAAATAACTCAGCCGCCTTTTCTAGGCCTCGGCTATAACAAACTCCCAAATAATTTCCAAGTTTCCAAACTTTAAGTTTAAATAAAAGTAGTGCCAAAATATGAAAAATAGTAATATAAAATAGTAGTTTTCAAATCTTTGTTTTTCTTTTAAAATCAGTAAAAATATAATTGTCCTCCCTTATTGCTCCTTGTTGCGACGTGCAACCCGCTCCCACATGTCCATCCTTATTGCTCCTCCCTAAATATATCACTTTTATTACTCTTGTTGCGGCGTGCAACCCGATCCCACATGTCCACTCTTATCACTCCTTGTTTCGGCGTGCAACCCGCTCCCATCAGACATATCATATCAATTATTCATAAATTTCAAAATTCAGGCCAAGCATTTCACAATACTTTTATTTCCACAATTTCAAACAGAAAACCGTATAGCTCGTAAGCTTTAACCAATATCATTTCACAATAAAACCAACCATATATATATATGTAAATACCGTAACACTGTCAACCCAGCTCAATCTCTGTGTACCATGATAAAATCAAGAGAACAGCAACGCTTTTAACACAGTTGCAACAACAATTGGCAACAAGCAATTGAAAACAAACAGCCACGTAAACCTCAACAATTATAAAACAGTTAAACTGCATTTCTCGTCACTTCCTCAATATTATCAAAAATAAAACCAACAGGAACATATATATATATATATATATATATATAATTCATAAAAACAATGCCAAATCGCTCAACCGTTTTGTACCACAAGGAATCCAGCTAAAACAACAAATACTCTTTCCAAAATAACCCCAACAATATCTAACAATAAAATAACAAGGCCAAGTAGTAATAGAAGAAATAATGGACATAGGATAATTAAGACAAAAATCAATTAAGTTTGGAACGGGAAAGGGTTCATGCTTAACAGGAAAATTGGGTAGTGCATAGATACTCAATACCTCACCTATACACCACGCCCATGCATTTCACATAGCAAACGAGTGGGGATTCCTATTCCCTCAAGTCAAAGTTAGACCAACCACTTACCTCAATTTCGCAGGCCACTCACTGCTCATTTACAGCTTTTCCTTTAGAATCTTGCTCTAATTTGCTCGAATATAATCATAATTAACTCAATATCATTAATTAAGGCTAAAGGAACTAACTTTATTGAAAATTACAATTTTCCTAAGTTTTCTCAAAAAAGTAAAAACCCAACCCCGGGCCCGCTTGGTCTAAACTCGGGGTTCAGACCAAATTACGTTTACCCATTCACCCAGGAACCCAAATATACAATTAGTTTCAAAATTCGACCTCAATTCGAGGTAAATATTTAATTTTTAGAAAATTTCTTAATTCTACCCAAACCCTCAATTTTTACCACGTAAATTCTTAGTTTTTGATTTAAAAGTGATGAAAAACAATGGGTAATTGAAATAGTAAATTTTAGAATTGATTACCTATGACTTGGGGATGATATTACGTGAAGAAATTCATCCCCAGGGCTGTGGGGTTCAAAAATTTATAGAGGAAGAAGTCTGCCCGTTTAATATATATTTTTCTACCAGCTGTTCTGCCTTGTTTCTCGTGCCATCTTGAAACTCGATTTTTATGTGTGAAATGGATTCCTTGTGAACTTTTAGTCAAGTTAGGCTTTTGAATCACTCAATTTGACCTTATAATGAAGAAGATATGTAGGTTTTAATATTTGCAAATAATTCAGATTTTTAATACGCCGTCAGGGCAATTTCGTAATTAACTTGAAAAATCTGGTAACCTTAGTAAAATGATCATAAAATCTTCACACGACGTCCAAATTCGATGATTTCTTTTTGCTACGGGTCCGTAATTACGATACGGATCTAATACTTCATTCAAAACTGAAATCGGAGCTCATTTGTTCAATATTGTATCATTTATGCTTGAAAAAACGATGTTGAAACATAAGAAAGAACGAGCGCAACACAACCCAAACCTATTTGAAACTCACCCGAGCCCTCGGGGCTCTAAACCAAACATGCATGCAAGTTTAAATGCATCATACGGACTTGATTGTGAGATCAAATCATGAAACTAACATGTAAAACTATGAATTTAACCTCAAAACTCATCATTTCTCTCAAGAACACTTAACTTTCACTATTTCTCAATCAGACGTTCGAATCACGTCAAATAAACTCTGATTCTCACCGAATTTCACAAATAGTATGAAAATACTATAAAAAATGTGTACCGGATTCCGAAACCAAAATACGGGCCCGATACCAGTGGTTTCAAACATTAATTCTTTTCCTTATTTCATTAATATTTCAGCAAAATAATTTCTTTCAAAAATTGATTTCTAAGGCTTGGGACCTCGGAATTCAATATCCGGCATATGCCCAAGTCCCATATTTTATTGCGGACCTTCCGAGATCGTCGAAACACATATCCGAGTCCGTTTATTCAAAATGTTGACTCAAGTCAACTAAAACCAAATTTTTAATTCTAAAAATTATTATTTCTTATATTTTAACATAAAAGCTTTCCGGTTTCACGCCCTAACTGCACATGCAAATTGAGGTAGTTAAAATTAATCTTTTTATGGATAATAAGCCTAGAACGGAGTCTAAATTAATAAAATGACCCCTTGGATCATCACAATCTCCACCTCTAAAACAAACGTTCGTCCTCGAACGGACATAGAAGATTACCTGAATTTGCAAACAAGTGTGGATATTTACTCTGCATGTACGACTCGGACTTCTAAGTAGCTGCCTCAACGAGCTGGCCTCTCCACTGCACTCGAACTGAAGGATAACTCTCAGACCTCAACTGACGAACATGCCGGTCTAAAATAGCTACCGGCCCCTCCTCATAAGTCAAATCTTTGTCCAATTTGACAGAACTGAAATCTAACACGTGGGATGGGTCACCATGTAGGCGAACAATCTCTCGAATATATAACTCACCCAACCGCTCTGAAGTATAAGTACTCGCCACAGGAATGAATTGTGCTGATTTGGTCAGCTTATCCACAATAACCCAAACTGCGTCAAGTTTCCTCTTAGTCCGTGGGAGCTCAACAACGAAGTCCATAGTGATACGCTCTCACTTCCACTCAAGAATCTCTATCTGTTGTAGCAAACCACCAGGTCTATGATGTTCATACTTTACATGCTGACAATTTAAGCAACGAGCCACATACGCCACAATGTCATTTTTCATCCTTCTCCACCAATAATGCTGCCTCAAATCTTGGTACATTTTAGCTGCCCCTGGGTGAATGGAATACTTAAAACTGTGAGCCTCTTAAAGGATCAACTCACGAAGGCCATCAACATTTGGCACACATAACCAACCCTGTATCCTCAAAACACCATCATCTCCAACTATAACCTGCTTGGCATCATCGTGCCGAACTGTGTCCCTAAGAACAGCCAACTATGGGTCACCATCCTGCCGCTTCCGGATATGCTCGATTAGAGAAGACCGAGTGACTGTACGAGCTAGAACACTGTTGGGGAAAATATCCAACCTCACGAATTGATTAGCCAACGTCTGAATGTTTGAATCTAACGACCTCTCACCAACTGGAATATACACATGTCTGCTCATACTCACCGCCTCTATTTTCTTAATAGTTGTTCATAGCCAATTACGGAATTATCAACAACTTCACGTTAACAATAATCCCCTTTCAACCTTCACAATACTGATGACGAGGGGAGATTGATGAAGACCTCATAATTATATACCCGACTTAAAGTCTCTCATTTAATGCCACATGGGCGGCACATATCTCGCAAGTCAAAGCTCAATAATTTTGACACAGATTTGGCAAATTATACACAGTTAATTAATTAGTTTATTTTTCATTTATTTATTTAATTATTATTAGTATTTCTTTTATTATCATTATTTATTCATTTATTATTATAAACATTATTATTTTATACATAAATTATTGAATAAGCCTAACAGGCATGACTCCCTACCAGTACTATAGTAAAGTTTTAATTCACAAATGAGACTTTAAACACAAGAATTTCCATCACAAGGACCTCATCCCTACATAACTTCCATTGCGGCTCGTAGCCCGATTTAAACACACCAAATCATATCAAAATGCGAGGATCTCGCCCTCAGTTCTGAATCACAAGTAATATGCACACCACCAATCGAAACATTCCATTTTCTTCTTTCAAATATTTTCCGTTAAACAAAATTGCAACACGTAATGATAGACATAGCTATCTCCATAGAATTTCTCAATACTAGTATTCTCACAGGTAGATTTTTGAGTTACAACGCTCACCCGAGAGTAGAGAATATTAGAAGAACTTTATTAGTTACGTATACATGTATTAAGTTCAGAACATCATCACTTTATAATAATTAGAGATTGTTCTTGTAATGACACCATTTAATGTAACGACCTCAGCCGTACCATAGAAAATATACCAACATGTTGGGTCTCCACCTCTAGGAGTCTGACCTCCACCTTCGACATGTAAGTTGAGTTGTAACTGCAATGGGGAACGTAGCTTAACTCTCCTAAGTCTAGGACAATTTCTATCACTAGCCGAAATGAAGTATCAACCTGCCCTGAGTCGTCCAAAGTTTTACAATCATATTTGAGTCCTTTAATGAGTCTGGGGACTCGATCTCTGGCTAGATTAATCGAAGTAGGAGTATGATGGGCTAACTTATCGAACCTGATGGAATATTCTGACACCGTCATATGACCTGACACAACCATTCAAACCTTATGCGCCACGTATTATGGAGAGTCCGAGAAACAACTCTTTCAAAAGCATTTATGAGAACTGAGTCAAGTAATTGAGGTTGCATTGGCTGATCATCCTCTTCGTAGGCTTGCCACAAACACCGGTGACCAATTTCTTCTTTTACCATGCCGACTCAACACTGCTGAGATACCCCCTTTATTCATATAGATTTCGTTATTAGTTTGGGGTAACTCTCATCTCTATTGACACAAAATGATCACAAAAGTAGAGCTCTATACTGATAAATCTTGGCACGAACCATGTAGTCTAGAAGCTTGCTAATCATTGTACGCCCTCTGGAGCACCCCGAAATCCGCAACCGTGACTTCCGCGCTGAGTAGACCTTCTGTAGATTTAAAGTTGTTTGAATAACTCCTTTGGTACTGAGGTATAAGGTTATTAAAGAGGCAGACATACCGCAAGTCCCAACTTTATCTCTTACAAAATCTCAGGCCTTATACATTCTAGGACAAAATCGATATAGCACATGACTCCCGCAATTTATTCCTTGACAGTGGACTTCCCCACTTGGCACGAAGTCGTAGGTCACAATGCCTGATATTTCACAATGTTAAACTTCACAGCTCATATAAATCAACCTCGTTGCTTTCAATTATTCCCTTGTTATGCAATACTGAAGTAGCTATAAATCCTTCTGGGATATGGGCTAGTCCAACATGTACCGACTGAGCAAGAACCTCCGCGTCTAGATCCATTTGAGACTGTACAATATGAGGTGATGTTCGAGCTTTAGTCGGAGCTCTGCTTTTGTCTCTTCCCCTAATCGTAGCTATCATTGGGGCTTCATATCTAGTTCGATTGTAAATGTTTTGCGTGTTGTCGATATTTGTGAGAGGACAAGAATAGACGAGTTCAATCATCAATGATAGAATAAATTCGCACGATAGAGTAGAATAGAAGTGCAATTGTTCCTAACTTCATAGCCTCTGAGAGATAAGTACACACGTCTCCGTACGGATCCTTCAGACTCTATTAAGCTTATTCATGAATTGTGAGACCTAAGCAACTTAGTGCTCTAATACCAACTTGACGCGACCCAAATTCCTAAACTTAGGGATCGTGATGGCGCCTAACAGCACACTTGCTAGGCAAGCCAATGTTAGAGTTCAATTAGCTATTTACCTTTGATTATCCATTTAAACATAATAAACAATGATAAAATAAACTTAAGCTACTGACTTTCAATGAATAACTCTTAACATAAAATAATAAACACTTATATAAATCGAGCCACGAACTAATTATATAAGTAACTCTAGAACTACCCAGGGTCTGGTGTCACCATTCACGAACTACTAAAGAATACTACAAATGATGGGCTGAGAAAATAATGTAAATGTTCTGAATATAATAAAACAGTTTTATAAAAATAGGAGAAGACTCTCGAGATCTGCGAACCCCGGAAGATATACCACGTGTCTCCGAATAAATGAATAGTCGCTCTAAATATCTCTATTGCTGGTCGATACCTGGATCTGCACAGAACAGTGCAGAGTGTATATCAGTACAACCGACCCCATGTTTTGAGTAAGTTCTGAGCCTAACCTCGATGAAGTAGTAACGAGTCTATGGCGGGGCATTAACAACATATAACCTATGACAATAATATATACAATAATGCAATAAAATAATTCTACACGAACAAGAAACAATAATTGAGACAATAAATATAAAGCAAGAAGGAACTCTTAAACAAATAAATAAATAAATACTGCAACAACAATAAAATAACTCAGCAGCCTTTTTTAGGCCTCAGCTATAACCAACTCTCAAATAATTTCCAAGTTTTCAAACTCTAACTTTAAATACAAATGGTGCCAAAATATGAAAAATAGTAATGTAAAATGGTAGTTTTTAAATCTTGGTGTTTCTTTGAAAACCATTAAAAATATAATTTTCCTCCCTTATTGCTTCTTGTTGCGGCGTGTAACCCGATCCCACCAGACATATCATATCAATTTATTCACCCGTATCACGATCAATTTATTCACCTGTATCACAATCAATTATCCATCCTTATCACAACCCCCTTGTCACAGCCCCCTCATCACCGCCTTTCAAGTCAAAGCCTTTCACAATATTTATGTCTCGACAAATTGTAAACAGAAAATTTTCACTTAAAAATAATAGTAAAAGCAGAGTATGAAATAATGACAATAAAATAATAAGTGTTCCAGCCTTTATTATATAAACAGTAAACACATGCATATTCTCCCTTATCATTGTCTTATTGCGGCGTGCAACCCGATCCCACCTATTCACAATATCACAATCAATTATCCACCCTTATTTATGGAGGGAGATAAGGTTCTGCTGAAGGTTTCGCCGATGAAGGGTATTAAGAGATTCGGGAAGAAGGGCAATTTGAGCCCGAGGTTCATAGGTCCTTTCGAGGTATTGAGGCAAGTTTGTGAGGTTTCTTATGAGCTTGCCTTACCTACCAGCTTATCGGGAGTCCATCCGATATTCCACGTATCCATGCTCCGGAGATACCAAGCCGATTGCTCTCATGTTGTCGATTTTAGTACTATTCAGTTGGATGAGAGGTTGGGCTACGAGGAGGAGCCAATTGCTACTGTTGATAGACAGGACCGCCAGTTGCGATCTAAGAAAATTTCTGCTGTAAAGCTCCAGTGGCAGGGCCAACCGATCGAGGAGGCGATTTGGGAGTCCGAGGAGGACATGCGGAGCAGATATCCACACTTATTCAGCACTACAGGTATAATTCTAGACCCGTTCGAGGACGAACGTTTGTTTAAGAGGTGGAGAATGTAATGACCCGACCAGTCATTTTGCAAATTCGGACCCCGTTCCCTTAAATAAGACTTCTCGTAGCGGCTTATCGTAATTTGTGGCTTGCGGGGATGGGTAGTTCGGGATTTGGAAGTGTTTAGAAGTATAGGAACACTTGATCCCCTAAGGTTGGGTTTTAAAGCCAAGTTTGACTTCGGTCAACATTTTGAGTAAATGACCTCGGAATCGAGTTTCGACGATTCCAGTAGCTTCGTATGATAATTTCCGACTTGTACGTATGTCCGGAATGGGGTTTGGATGACCCGGGAGCGTTTCGATGCCAGATAGTGAATAAAGTTTCCTTAAGTTTGAAATTTGGTTCAGAATGTGATTTTTATGTTATTGAGGTCCAAACGGAATAGTTCCGTTATGTCATTCATGACTTGCCTGCAAAATTTTATTTCATTCCGAGTAGTCTAGGCCGGTTCGGCGCATTGAAACCGAATTCAAGAACTTATAAATTCTTAAGTTTGATCCTAGGGGTTTTGAGGGGTGATTTTGAGATTTAGCATTGTTTCGGGTGTTCCGAAGGCTCGAGCGAGTCCGTATTATGATTTAGGACTTATTAGTATAATTGGATGGGGGATCGGGTGGGCCCAGGTGCCTCCCGGACACCAAACGAGGCCGAAAACGACCTGAACATGCAGCTGGTGCACCTGATCTAGTGTGACCGCAGGTGCGGTTGCCCAGCCGCATGTGCGGGACCGCTCCTGCGGTCCAAGCCTTGCATGTGCGGGAATTCCGCAGGAGCGGAACCGCAGGTGCGGTCTCCAGCTCTGTTGGTGCGGGCCCAGTCTTTTTCGTCCAACTCCGCAGGTGCGAGCCCCAGCTCGCAGACGCGAGACCGCAGGTGCGGTCCTCAAGCCGCAGGTGTGGAACCCCTATAGGATAGGCAGTGCTGCACTCTCACCTAAACACAGGATTTCCTCCATTATTTTCATTTTTCACCTCCATTGAAGACTTGAGAGCTTGGGAAGAACTCTCCACCACCTAGCTACTAAGAGGTAAGTAAATTCTACAAAAATGTTAGATTATCACACCATAAACTTAGGTAGATTAACAGCTAAATAGTGGAAATCATAGGGGTTAGAGTGAAAACCTAGGGTTGATGAACTTTAGGGAATTTCACCACTTTTCTACCATGAAATCATATAAAAATTATATATTAATGACCCTTAGGCTATGGGTGAGTGTTATCTTCGAAAATTTTCGGAATCCGAGCATATGGGTTCGAGGGTGTATTTTGGGATTTCTTCAAGAATAGTGAAATTTACTAAATAAGTAGGAGAATTTCTATACATTGAGCATGAATTGACATATTTATTTATCATTTGACTAGTTTCGAGTCCTCGGGTGTAAGATTTGGAGTTTCAAGCGCGTTCTTGACCGGGGAGTTGATTCTACGCGAGGTGAGTCTCCTTTCCAACCTTGTAAGAGGGAATTGTCCCCATAGGTGAATGTAAATGATTGAACTGTCCTTATTTGCGGGGGCTACGTACGCGCAAGGTGACGAGAGTCCGTGCGTAGCTACTACTCTTTTGACTCGGGTAGAATCTAGGACTTCACAAGCATGCCTCTATGTGCCTTACCTGTATCCATACTTGCGCTCCTAGTTGCTTATTACCCTTGATATTAACATGAGAAATTTCGGAAGCTATGTGTAAGTTTAAGTGTTGAAATCCCTGAACTTAAGAATAATCCTTGATAAATTCTTGAATTCCCTGATAATTCTGTGTATGTCTACGAGCACCCGTGTCGCATGTATAATTCGTGAGCGGGGTAGCCTATATTTATGTCAACCGCTTCGCATGATCGATTTGCGAGCGGGGTAATAGATGCATCTATGGTTCGTGCCGCTCGACCCTCGCTAGTGCACATTTAAATTTCTGCGTTGCTTCGGCCGTACGCCTCGGCATATTATATACTATGTGCTTGATTGAGAGTCTTATTATTATTCTTACCGATTAAATTGTTCTGTGAGAAAGAAACTTGTGATTTTTGTTAAATATTGTTACTTGGCCCTTGCAGGGAGATCGTTATCTTTATATACTGATGCTTCATGTCTACTTGCTTCCCATAAATGTCATTACTCTTTAGATTCATTAAATCATATTATTGATTACGACCCTAGTGAGTAATACGTCTACCTCTCGTCACTACTTCTTCGAGTTTAGACGGGATACTCACTGGGTACATATTTTCTTATATGTACTTATGCTACACTTCTGTACTTAATTGTACAGGTTCTGAGGCTTTTCCTGGCGTTCCTCAGTAGCACTGTGGAGTTTCTATTGCTTTTGGGCTATTTCTGTCTACCCCTTCTAGACAGTTATACATTCATTTTGATTATTTTGTATATTCCACTAGTCGCCTGTGGGCTTGTGACACTAGGTCTTGGCATACGTAGTTGGTTTTTCCTAGTATTTTGCTATACTGTATATGTTGGCAAACGATTTTTGAGTTACTTTATATCAATTTGTCCTACTTCCTCACTTTCATTAAAGGACTTCTTAAATTAAAAATTGGACAAGTTTTTGAACACCTCATTTGTTTAAGTAATTTCGCTAGTAACTAGTTTGGCTTGCCTGACTTCGGTGTTGGGCGCCACCACGTCCTGAGTAGGAATTTGGGTCGTGACAACATGGTATCAGAGCTCTAGGTTCACGTAGGTCTCACAAGTCACAGTCAAACCTAGTGGAGTCTTGCGGATCGATACAGAGACGTTTTTATTTATCTATAGGAGGCTACAGGGTGTTAGGAAAATCTCTCTTTATTCTTATTCTATCGTGTAGTCGATGGTCTTACTAAATCTCACTCTTCTACTCTCTCACAGATGGTGAGGACTCGTGCAGCTGATATTCTAGGCCCGGGAGATGCCGCTCCCCCCATAGTCCGAGGCCGTGGCAGAGGCCGGGGGAGGGCACCAGCCAGAGGTAGGGGACGGGAGCGTCCCAGAGTTACTCCATTAGCACCCCTAGATGGTCCTATCCCTGAGGAGCAGGGTGAGGTGCCCCCAGCAGATGCAGCTCCAATGGATTTTATGACTGCAACAGGCTTCCAGGAGGTCAAGGGTCGTATGATGCGGTTCATGGATTCTATGACTCAGGCTGGTTTGTTTCCAGCGAATCCTGCTACATCTCAGGCGGGAGGGGGAGTTCAGACCCTTATCACCCAGGCCGCAGGTCATGCATCAGTAGTATATCAGACTCCGGGTACTCTGCCCACGCATGGAGCACAGCCAGCAGTAGCACCTGAGCTTAGACCAGCCGCGGACGATGATCCGCAAAAGTTACTTGATAGATGGACTCGGTTGCACCCTCCTATCTTCCGGGGTGAGAGGGGCGAGGATGCCCAGGATTTTATTGATATGTGAAGGGAGAGGCTGCACAACATGAGGATCTTGGGGTCCCACGGAGTTGACTTCACTACTTTTCAGCTAGAGGGCAGGGCCCACAGATGGTGGAAGTCGTTCATCCTGGGTAGGCCAACAGGTTCCCTTCCTCTCACGTGGGAGAAGTTTACTCAGTTATTCCTGGACAGGTATATTCCACCCTCCGACAGGAAAGAGTTGCGGTATCAGTTTGAGCAGCTGGAGCAGGGGCAGATGACAGTGACAGATTACGAGGCCAGGTTTTCAAAGTTGTCTCGTCATGCCCTCATGATTCTACCTACAGAGGCTGAGAGAGTGCAGAGATTCGTAGCTGGGTTGCACTCAGGTATTAGGGCCAACATGGCCCGGGAGGTGGAGATGGGTACTCCTTATCAGCTTGTGGTCGAGATAGCTCGCCGGATTGAGGGTTACCAATCGAGAGGCAGAGAGCAGGGTCAGCCGGATAAGAGAGTTAGATTTTTTGGGGATTTCCGAGGTGCCCCAGGCAGGGGCAGGAGTCAGTTCAGCAGAGGCCAGCCTAGCAGGCCTCCATATTCAGCTCCTCCACTACCTCCCCGTGGTGCTCCAGTGAGGCCTTATTTCAGTGCCATGCCGGAGAGTTCTTATTGCCCACCAGCCATCCAGGGTTCCTCCGGCGGGTATTCAGGTCATCAGGGTTCTCCTAGTCCCTACTTCATTGCTATGCCAGAGGTTTCTCACCATCCCCCAGCTATTCAGGGTTCTTCTTCTTCAAGGCAGCAGGCCATGCCTCCAGTGAGATGCTATGAGTGTGGGGATTTAGGCCATACGAAGAGGAATTGTCCCAGACTTCGGGGAAAGGCTGTTAAGCAGAGTTATCGGCCTACATACTCAGCACCGGCGCTTCGTCCACCTAGAGGTGGAGGATAGGCTGGTAGAGGTCGTCCCAGAGGTGGAGGCCAGTCAGGGGGAGCTCAGTTAGCTCCTATTCAGTTTAGCGGAGGTCAGTCTTCAGGTACTCCAGCCAGATTCTATGATATTCCGTCCCGAGCAGATGCAGTGGCCTCAGACGCTGTGATAACAAGTACTATTTCAGTATGTGGTAGGGAGGCATCATTTCTATTTGATCCAGGATCTACTTATTCATATGTGTCAGCCCTATTTGCTTGTTTTCTGGATGTTCCTTGCGAGTCCTTGGATTCTCCTATATATGTGTCCACTCCTGTGGGCAATTATGTGGTGGTAGACCGGGTCTATCGGTCTTGTGTGGTCACCTTTTGTGGGTTCGAGACTAGAGCGGACCTTCTATTTCTCGACATGGTTGATTTTGAGGTCATCCTGGGCATGGATTGGCTATCTCCTCATCATGCCATCTTGGATTGCCATGCCAAGACGGTTACTTTGACCATGCCCGAGTCACCTAGGTTGGAATGGAGAGGTTCCTCAGTTAGTGCAGCCAGTAGAGTTATTTCCTTCCTGAAGGCTCGACATCTGGTCGAGAAGGGTTGTTTGGCGTATCTTGCTTATGTGCGGGACACCACCGCCGAGTTTCCAACGATTGATTCAGTGCCAGTTGTTTGAGAGTTTGCAGATGTCTTTCCTTCAGACCTTCCGGGCATGCCTCCGGATCGAGATATCGATATTTGTATTGATGTGGCTCCAAGAACTCAGCCTATTTCTATTCCCCCGTACCGTATGGCTCCAAAGGAGTTGAAGGAGTTGAAGGAGCAGCTTGAGGAGTTTTTGGCTAAGGGGTTTATCAGGCCGAATGTATCACCGTGGGGTGCTCCAGTTCTATTTGTAAAGAAGAAAGATGGGTCTATGCGGATGTGCATTGATTACTGCCAGTTGAACAATGTAACTATTAAGAACAAGTATCCATTGCCACGCATTGATGATTTATTCGACCAGTTGCAGGGTGCCAGGGTGTTTTCTAAGATTGATTTGAGATCGGGGTATCATCAGCAGAAGATTCAGGCTTCGGATGTTCCGAAGACGGCCTTTCTTACGAGATATGGCCATTATAAGTTCTTGGTGATGTCCTTTGGCTTGACAAATGCCCCGACAGCATTTATGGACTTGATGAACAGGGTGTTCAGGCCGTATACTGATTCCTTTGTCATCGTCTTCATTGATGACATTTTGATTTACTCACGTAGCCTGGAAGTGCAAGAGCAACATTTGAGAGTTGTGCTCCAGACCTTGCGAGGACAAAAGCTATATGTTAAGTTCTCCAAGTGTGGGTTTTGGTTAGATTCTGTGGCATTCTTGGGGCATGTGGTATCCGGAGAGGGTATCGAGGTCGATCCTAAGAAGATTGAGGCAGTTCAGAGTTGTCCACGTCCTACTTCAGCGACAGAGATCAGGAGTTTCTTGGGTCTAGCAGGCTATTACCGGCGATTTGTGGGGGGCTTTTCATCCATTGCAGCCCCATTGACTAGATTGACTCAGAAAAATGCTCCATTTCGGTGGTCCGATGAGTGTGAGGCTAGCTTTCAGAAGCTCAACACTGCATTGACTTCGGCACCAGTTCTAGTATTGCCTTCCGGTTCGGGGATGTATACGGTGTATTGCGACGCTTCACGCGTTAACTTGGGGTGTGTATTAATGCAGGAAGGGAGAGTTATTGCTTATGCTTCGCGCCAGCTGAAGGTTCATGAGAAGAATTACCCTGTGCACGATGTAGAGTTGGCGGCGATTGTTCATGCTCTTAAAATTTGGAGGCATTACTTATATGGGGTGTCTTGTGAGGTGTATACAGACCACCGCAGCTTGCAGCACTTGTTCAAACTGAGGGATCTCAATTTGAGGCAGCGCAGGTGGCTTGAGTTACTAAAGGATTACGACATCACCATTCTCTATCATCCGGGCAAGGAGAATGTAGTAGCAGATGCTTTGAGTAGGAAGGCGGAGAGTATGGGTAGCTTGGCCTATATTTCAGCAGAGGAGAGACCTCTAGCCTTGGACGTTCAATCCTTGGCCAATCGCTTGGTGAGATTAGATCTTTCAGAGCCTCGTCGAGTTCTAGCTCATGTGGTTGCTCAGTCTTCATTATTGGGGAAGATCAAGGCTCGACAGTATGATGATCCGTGTTTGGCAGAACTACGGGAGACAGTGGTTCAAGGTGGTGCCAAGGAGGTTACTATGGGCGAGGATGGTGTTCTGAGACTTCATGGTAGATTGTGTGTTCCTAATGTTGATGGCTTGAGGCAGAGGATTCTAGAGGAGGAGCACAATTCTCGGTATTCTTTTCATCCTGGTGCTACGAAGATGTATCGTGATCTGAAGCAACACTTCTGGTGGAGACGGATGATGAGGGACATTGTGGAGTATGTGGCTAGGTGTCTTAATTGCCAACAGGTTAAATATGAGAACCAAAGGCCAGGGGCCCTACATCAGCAGATGCTCATTCCTGAGTGGAAGTGGGAGCGCATTACTATGGACTTCGTGGTTGGGTTGCCTCAGACGTTGCGGAAGGTTGACGCAGTTTGGGTTATTATGGATAGGTTGACCAAATCAGCGCATTTCATTCCTGTGGCCACTACTTATACATCTGAGAGGTTAGCTCAGATCTACATTCGAGAGATAGTCCGGTTGCACGGTGTACCGTTGTCCATTATATCTGATCGAGGTCCTCAGTTCACCTCGCACTTCTGGAGAGCATTGCATAGAGAGATCGGTACTCAAGTTGATCTTAGCATAGCATTTCATCCACAGACTGATGGTCAGTCGGAGCGTACCGTTCAGATATCGGAGGACATGCTCAGAGCATGTGTGCTTGACTTTGGAGGCAAGTGGAACAAGTTCTTGCCCTTGGCCGAGTTTGCTTAAAATAATAGTTATCAGTCCAGCATCGAGATAGCTCCATTTGAGGCTTTATATGGTCGGCGATGTCGTTCTCCTATCGGGTGGTTTGAGCCTGGTGAGGCTAAGTTATATGGTGTAGACCTGGTGAGAGATGCTTTAGAGAAGGTGAAGTTAATTCAGGGAAGGCTCCACACAGCACAGTCCAGACAGAAGAGTTACGCGGATTAGAGGCACGTGATGTGTCATTTATGGAGGGAGATAAGGTTCTGCTGAAGGTTTCGCCGATGAAGGGTATTATGAGATTCGGGAAGAAGGGCAAATTGATCCCGAGGTTTATAGGTCCTTTCGAGGTATTGAGAAAAGTTTGTGAGGTTGCTTATGAGCTTGCCTTACCTACCAGCTTATCGGGAGTCCATCTGGTATTCCACGTATTCATGCTCCAGAGATACCACGCCGATTGCTCTCATGTTGCCGATTTCAGTACTATTCAGTTGGATGAGAGGTTGGGCTACGAGGAGGAGCCAATTGCTATTGTTGATAGACAGGACCGCCAGTTGCGATCTAAGTAAATTTCTGCTTTAAAGGTCCAGTGGCAGGGCCAACCGGTCGAGGAGGCGACTTGAGAGTCCGAGGAGGACATGCGGAGCAGATATCCACACTTATTCAGCACTACAGGTATGATTCTAGACCCGTTCGAGGACGAACTTTTGTTTAAGAGGTGGAGAATGTAACGACCCGACCGGTCGTTTTTCATATTCGGACCCCGTTCCCTTAAATAAGACTTCCCGTAGCGCCATATCGTGATTTGTGGCTTGCGGGGATGGGTGGTTCGGTATTTGGAAGTGTTTAGAACAGTATAGCACTTGGTCCCCTAAGGTTGGGTTTTAAAGACAACTTTGACTTCGGTCAACATTTTGAGTAAACGACCTCGGAATCGAGTTTCGACGATTCCAGTAGCTTCGTATGATAATTTCGGACTTGTACGTATGTCCGGAATGGGGTTTGGATGACCCGGGAGCATTTCGACGCTAGATAGCGAAATAGAGTTTCCTTAAGTTTGAAATTTGGTTCGGAATGTGATTTACTGCAAAATTTGGTATCATTCCGAGTAGTATAGGCCGGTTCGGCGCATTGAAACCGAATTCAAGAACTTAGAAATTCTTAAGTTTGATCCTAGGGGTTTTGAGGGGTGATTTTGAGATTTAGCGTTGTTTCGGGTGTTCCGAAGGGTCGAGCGAGTCTGTATTATGATTTAGGACTTGTTGGTATAATTGGACGGGGGCTCGTGTGGGCCTAGGTGCCTCCCGGACACCACATGAGGCCAAAAACCAGCTGAACATGCAGCTGGTGCACCTGATCTGGTGTGACCGCAGGAGCGGTCCTGCACCTTCGGCTGGGCAACCACACCTGCGGTCCCAGCCTCGCAGGTGCAGGAATTCTGTAGGTGCAGATTTAATTCTACAGGAGCGGAACCGCAGGTGCGGTCTCCAGCTCCGCAGGTGCGGGCCCAGTATTTTCCCTTCAACTCCGTAGGTGCGAGACCGCAGGTGCGGTCCTCGAGCCGCAGTGCACTCTCACTTAAACACGGGATTTCCTCCATTCTTTTCATTTTTTACCTCCATTGAAGACTTGAGAGCTTGGGAAGAACTCTCCACCACCTAGCTACTAAGAGGTAAGTAAATTCTACAAAAATGTTAGATTATTACACCATAAACATAGGTAGATTAACATCTAAATAGTGGAAATCATAGGTGTTAGAGTGAAAACCTAGGGTTGATGAACTTTAGGGAATTTCACCACTTTTCTACCATGAAATCATATAAAAATTATATATTAATGACCCTTAGGCTATGGGTGAGTGTTATCTTCGAAAATTTCCAGAATCCGAGCATGTGGTCCACGGGGTGTATTTTGGGATTTCTTCAAGAATAGTGAATTTACTAAATAAGTAGGAGAATTTGCATACCTTGAGCATGCATTGACATATTTATATATCATTTGACTAGTTTCGAGTCCTTGGGTGTAATATTTGGAGTTTCGAGCGTGTTCTTGACCGGGGAGTTGATTCTACGCGAGGTGAGTCTCCTTTCCAACCTTGTAAGAGGGAATTGTCCCCATAGGTGAATGTAAATGATTGAATTGTCCTTATTTGCGGGGGCTACGTACGCGCAAGGTGACGAGAGTCCGTGCGTAGCTACTACTCTGTTGAGTCGGGTAGAATCTAGGACTTGACAAGCATGCCTCTATGTGCCTTACCTGTATCCATACTTGCACTCCTAGTTTCTTATTACCCTTGAAATTAACATGAGAATTTTCGGAAGCTATGTGTAAGTTTAAGTGTTGAAATCCCTGTACTTAAGAATAATCCTTGATAAATTCCTGAATTCCCTGATAATTCTGTGTATGCCTACGAGCACCCGTGTCGCATGTATAATTTGTGAGCGGGGTAGCCTTATATTTATGTCAACCGCGTCGCATGATCGATTCGCGAGCGGGGTAATAGATGCATCTATGGTTCGTGCCGCTCGACCCTCGGCAGTGCACGTTTAAATTTCTGCGTCGCTTCGGCCGTACGCCTCGGCATATTATATACAATGTGCTTGATTGAGAGTCTTATTATTATTCTTACCGATTAAATTGTTATGTGAGAAAGAAACTTGTGATTTTTGTTAAATATTGTTACTTGGCCCTTACGGGGAGATCGTTATCTTTATATACTGATGCTTCATGTCTACTTGCTTCCCATAAATGTCATTACTGTTTAGATTCATTAAATCATATTATTGATGACGACCCTAGTGAGTAACATGTCTACCTCTCGTCACTACTTCTTCGAGTTTAGACGGGATACTCACTGGGTACATATTTGCTTATATGTACTCATGCTACACTTCTATACTTAATTGTACAGGTTCTGAGGCTGTTGCACCTGGTCACTATTCCGGTTTCCGTCATTGAGAGTACTATCTGGACCCGACTACACGGTGAGCTGCTTTTCCTGGCGTTCCTCAGCAGCACTGTGGAGTTTCTATTGCTTTTGGGCTATTTCTGTCTACCCTTTCTAGACAGTTGTACATTCATTTTGATTATTTTGTATATTCCACTAGTCGCCTGTGGGCTTGTGACACTAGGTCTTGGCATACGTAGTTGGTTTTTCCTAGTATTTTGTTATACTGTATATGTTGGCAAACGATTTTTGAGTTACTTTATATCAATCTGCCCTACTTCCTCACTTCCATTAAAGGACTTCTTAAATTAAAAATTGGACAAGTTTTTGAAAATCTCATTTGTTTAAGTAATTTCGCTAGTAACTAGTTTGGCTTTCCCGACTTCGGTGTTGGGCGCCGCCACGACCTGAGTAAGAATTTATGTCGTGACAAAGCCTTTCACAACACTTTTATTTCAACCAATTTCAAACAGAAAACAATATAGCTCGTAAGCTTCAACCAATATCATTTCACAATAAAACCAACCATAATATATGTATACACCGTAACGCTGTAAACCCAGCTTAGTCTTTATGTACCATGATAAAATCAAGAGAACAACCAACACTTTTAATACAATTGCCACAATAATTGGCGACAATCAATTGAAACCAAACAACCACGTAAACCTCAACAATCATAAAACAGTTAAACTGCATTCCTCATCACTTCCTCAATATTATCAAAAATGAAACCAACAGGAACATATGTATATATATATCTATATAATTCATAAAAATAATGCCAAACCGCTCAACAGTTTTGTACCACAAGGAATCCAGCTAAAACAACCAATACTCTTTCCAAAATAACCACAACAATATCTAACAATAAAATGACAAGGCCAAGTAGTCATAGAAACAATAATGGACATAGGACAATTAAGACAAAAATCAATTAAGTTGGGAACGGCAAATGGGTCATGCTTAACACACAAATTGGGTGGTGCATAGATACTCGTCAACTCACCTATACACCACGCCCATGAATTTCACATAGCAAACAAATGGGGATTCCTATTCCCTCAAGTCAAAGTTAGACTAAACACTTATCTCAATTTCGCAGGCCACTCACTGCTCAATTATACCTTTTCCTTTAGAATCTTGCTCTAATTTGCTCGAATCTAATCATAATTAATTCAATATCATTAATTAAGTCTAAAGGAACTAACTTTATTGAAAATTATAATTTTTCCTAAGTTTTCTCAAAACAGTGAAAACCCGACCCCGGGCCCGCTTGGTCTAAACTCGGGGTTCGGACCAAATTGCGTTTACCCATTCACCCACGAACCTAAATATACAATTAGTTTCGAAATACGATCTCAATTCGAGGTAAAGATTTAATTTTTACAAAATTCCTTAATTTTACCCAAACCCTAAATTTTACCATGAAAATTCTTAGTTTTTGATTTAAAAGTGATGAAAAACAATGGGTAATTGAAAGAGTAAAGCTTAGAATTGATTACCTATGACTTCGGGATGATATTTGGTGAAGAAATTCGTTCCTAGGGCTGTGGGGTTCGAAAATTTGAAGAGGACGAAGTCTGCCCGTTTAACATATATTATTCTACCAGCTATTCTGCCTCGTTTCTCATGCCAAACGATCTTGAAACTCGATTTGTATGTGTCGAATGGATTCCTTGTGAAATTCTAGTCAAGTTAGGCTTTTGAATCACTCAATTTGACCTTATAATGAAGGAGATATGTAGGTTTTAATATTTGCAAATAGCGTAGCTTTTTAATACGGCGTCAGGGGCAATTTCGTAATATACTTGAACAATCTGGCAACCTTATTAAAATGACTATAAAATCCTCATACGATGTCCAAATTTGATGATTCTTTTTGTACGGGTCTGTAATTACGATGCGGATGTAATAATTCATTCAAAACAGAAATCGGAGCTCATTTATTCAATATGATATCATTTATGCTTGAAGAAACGACGTCGAAACATAAGAAAGAACGAGCGCAACACAACCAAAACCTATTTGAAACTCACCCGAGCTCTCGGGGATCTAAACCAAACATGTACGCAAGTCTAAAAGCATCATACGGACTTGCTCGTGCGATCAAATCATGAAACTAACATGTAAAACCATGAATTTAACCTCAAAACTCATCATTTTTCTCAAGAACACGTAACTTTCACTATTTCTCAACCGGACGTCCGAATCACATCAAATAAACTCTGATTCTCACCGAATTTCACAGATAGTATGCAAATACTATAACAAATTTGTACTCGATTCCGTAACCAAAATACGGGCCCGATACCAGTGGTTTCAAACATTAATTCTTTTCTTTATTTCATTAATATTTCAGCAAAATAATTTCTTTCAAAAATTGATTTCTAAGGCTTGGGACCTCGAAATTCAATTCCGGGCATACGCCCAAGTCCCATATTTTACTGCAGACCTCCCGGGATCGTCGAGACACAGATCAGAGTCCGTTTACTCAAAATGTTGACTTAAGTCAACTAAAACCAAATTTTTAATTTTATAAATTATTATTTCATATATTTTAACATAAAAGTTTTCCGGTTTCACGTTCGGACTGCGCACGCAAATATAGGTAGTTAAAATTAATCCTTTTATGGCTAATAAGCCTAGAAAGGAGTCTAAATTAATAAAATGACCCCTTGGGTCATCACAGACAGTGCTTAGTCTTGGAAGGCAGAAAGGTAGCCTTATGCAAGAATGCAGATGAAGACAGTGCTTAGTCTCGGAAGGTAGAAAGGTTGCCTTATGCAAGAATGCAGATGGAGACAGTTCTTAGTCTCGGAAGGCAAAAAGGTAGCCTTATGCAAAGATGTGAATGCAGATGGAGACAATGCTTAGTCTCGGAAGGCAGAAAGGTAGCCTTATGCAAGAATGCAGATGGAGGTAGAGCTTAACCTCGAAAGGCGGAATGGTAGCCTTATGCAAGATAGAATAAATGACAATGAAATTTCTTAGCCGATAATAGATTGCAATGGTGTGACCATTGTAGGTAGTGTGACTACGGAGCATCGTACATTTTGTACTGATAACAACAGTCGGCAAGTGTGATGGTTTCAAGAAATTGTGACTTTGAACATGCTCGTTCTCTATGCAGACATCGAACTTTGGCATTTACAACTGTGATGAAATTTGTGACTTCTCTACGTTTTTATTCTTTATGCCTGCATCTAAAGAAAAATCGTGAGTTTTGTAATTGGGGAAGGTTAGTTTGTATCCCCACTGGCTTTGCTTGAATCATTCGGCTTGATCTAATGATACCGTTCATATCATCGGAATAGCGTTTGCTAAACAAAACTGTTTCAAGAATAAGTATTCACGATTTTAGAAAAGTATGTAATAATGTATATTTAAAATAGGTTTTTAGATGAACCAACGACCGTGACGTGGTTCAAGACATTGAAACCTCTCTTGCTACGGAATTTTGAGGGTCCTCCTCAAAATTCTGCCCCAGTTTGATGGATTGATGTTTCTGACTGCTGCTCATCGGCTAAACTTACTTCGGAATTTTGAGGGTCCTCCTCAAAGTTCTGCCCCAGTTTCCAATTGCGGGGGAAAATGGAAATTCTTATTGAATTGTGACCGAACCCATAGGGCTACCTACGTATCCCCTCTTAAACGGGAATCAGGTCAGGCGTAGTTCAATTTACATTATTGATAAAAGCATAAAGTTTAAACATAGTAGCGCCTGGTGTCCGAATTGATTGGCTTCGGCCAGACTTCTCCGTCTGTTTCTGTAAGTATGAGTTCTTCTCCTGTCAGAACTCGGTGAACCATGTATGGACTTTGCCAGTTGGGAGAGAACTTCCCTTTGGCTTCATCTTGATGTGGGAAGATTTTCTTTAACACTAGCTGCCCAGGTGTGAATTGTCTTGGCTTGACTCTTTTGTTGAAGGATCGGCACATTCTATTCTAATAGAGTTGACCGTGACATAATGCATTCATTATCTTTCCGTCTATGAGGGCTAGTTGTTCATAATGGCTTTTCATTAAGGATGGAATCTCAACTTCGGCAGGAATGACAACTTCTGTACCATAAACCAACATGTAAGGGGTTGCCTCGATTAACGTGCGGACTATGGTACGATATGCCAATAAAGAAAATGATAGCTTATCATGCCATTGTTTGTGCTTTTCTATCATTTTCCTCAATATCTTCTTGATGTTTTTGTTAGCAGCTTCTACGACTCCATTCATCTGAGGTCAGTAGGCATTGGAGTTCTTGTGTTTGATTCTGAGAGTCTCGCACATAGCTTTCATCAAGTCGCTGTTGAGATTGGAACCATTGTCGGTGATGATTGATTCCGAAATTCTAAATCGACAAATAATGCGGTCGCGGACAAAGTCTGCCACGACTTTCTTAGTCACTGCTTTGTAGGATGCTGCTTCGACCCATTTGGTGAAATAATCGATGGCTACTAGGATGAACCTTTGTCCGTTGGAGGCGGCAGGCTCAATTGGTCCAATAACGTCCATGCCCCAGGCGGCAAATGGCCATGGTGAGCTTGTTGCATTGCGCTCATTTGGAGGTACCTTTATCATGTCTACATGTATCTGACAGCGGTGGCATTTCTGGACATACTGGATACAGTCTGCTTCCATAGTCATCCAGAAGTAACCTACCCTGAGTATCTTCTTGGCCAAAACAAAACCGTTCATATGCGTGCCGCAAGTCCCAGCATGGATCTCCTCTAGTAGCTTGGATGCTTCCTTTGCGTCGACACATCTTAATAGTCCCAAATCAAGAGTCCTCCTATATAGGATTCCTCCACTGCGAAAAAAATTGTTGGAAAATCTTTGGAGTGTGCGTTTCAGAGTGTGATTTGCAAGCTCTGGGTACTCTCCCCTTTCTAAGTATTCTTTGACGTCAGGAAACCAAGGCTTTCCGTCTACTTCTTCTTCAACATGGGTACAGTAAGATAGCTGACTATGGATTTTCACTGGAATAGGATCAATGAAATTTTTGTCTGGATACTGAATTATACACGACAGAGTAGCCAATGCATCGGCGAACTAATTCTTGATTCTGGGGACATGCCTAAATTCTATCTTCGTGAACTTTTTTAATTCTTGCACGTGGTGCAAGTACGACAGTATCTTGGAATTCTTGGTAGCCCATTCTCCTTGTACCTGATGTACCAGCAAATCTGAGTCACCAATTACTAGCAGCTCCTGGAAGTTCATGTAAATGGCCATGTTGAGCCCTAAGATGCAGGCTTCATATTCGGCCATGTTGTTGGTGCAGGGGAATCTGAGTTTGGCAGATACCGGATAGTGTTGACCAGTTTCTGATATCAGGGCAGCTCCAATGCCGACTCCTTTGAAATTCGCTGCTCCATCGAAGAACATTCTCCAACCGTCATAGGATTCTGGAATGTCTTCTCCTATGAATGATACCTCTTCGTCAAGAAAATATGTTTTCAGGGGTTCGTATTCTCTATTCACGGGGTTCTCAGCAAGATGGTCTGCCAGTGCCTGTCCCTTGACTGCTTTCTGAGTCACATAGACAATGTCAAACTCACTCAGCAGGATTTTCCACTTGGCCAGCTTGCCAGTGGGCATGGGCTTCTGAAAGATGTATTTTAAGGGATCCATCCTTGATATAAGATATGTGATGTAGGCTCAGAAGTAATGCCTCAGCTTCTGAGCTACCCAAGTCAGAGCATAACCGGTGCATTCCAATAGAGAATACCGAGCTTCGTACAGAGTGAACATCTTGCTGAGATAATAAATGGGCTGCTCTTTCCTTCCTGTTTCATCATGCTGCCCCAGAACGCAGTCGAAAGCTCCATCTAGCACCACAAGGTAGAGTAGTAAAGGTCTACCTGGATCAGGTGGTACTAGGACTGGTGGTGTCGACAGGTATTCCTTAATTCTGTTGAAGGCCTTTTGGCAATCATCGGTCTATTTGGTCGCGATATCTTTCTTCAGCATCTTGAAGATCGGCTCACATATAAGTGTAGACTGTGCTATTAACCGACTGATGTAGTTAAGACGTCCTAGGAAACTCATCACATATTTCTTGTTCCTTGGTGGTGGAAACTCTTGAATGGCTTTGACCTTTGACGTATCCAGTTCTTTCCCTCGGCGACTGAGAATGAACCCGAGCATCTTACCGGTGGGAACCCCGAATGTACATTTTGCGTGATTCAGCTTTAGATTGTATTTCTGCAGCCTATTGAAAAACTTCCTCAAGTCTTCTATGTGATTAGTGGCTTTCTTGGATTTTATAATAACATCATCCACATATACCTCAATCTCCTTGCGTATCATATCATTGAAGATAGTGTTCATAGCCCTCATATAGGTGGCCCCAGCATTCTTCAGGCCGAACGACATCATCTTATAGAAGTATACTCCCCACGGGGTAATGAAAGCTGTTTTCTTAGCATCTTCCTCATCCATCCAGATCTGATGATAACCAACGAAACAATCCACGTATGACTGTAGCTCGTGTTTGGCACAATTTTCAATCAGGATGTGTATATTAGGCAAGGGGAAGTCGTCTTTTGGACTGGCTCAGTTGAGATCCCGGTAGTCGACACAGACTATGACCTTCCCATCTTTCTTTGGTACTGGTACAATGTTAGCTAACCATGTTGGATATTTGACTACCCTAAGAACCTTGGCATTGATCTTCTTGGTGACTTCTTCTTTGATTTTCAAGCTCATGTCAGGCTTGAACTTTATGAGTTTTTGCTTTACCGGCGGACACATTGGATCAGTCGGTAATTTGTGAGCAACAATGGATGTGCTTAGACCAGTCATGTCATCGAATGACCAGGGGAATATGTCCTCATACTCCTTTAGAAATTATGTGTACTCTTTCTTCTCTGACGACAACAAATGAATGCTAATACGAGTTTCCTTGACATTTTCTGAATCTCCCAAGTTGACAATTTCGGTCTCGTCCAGGTTGGACTTAGGTCTGTTCTCAAAACTCTCGGCTTCTTTGACGATCTCGTCAAGTATATCATCTTCTTCTGAATCAATATCTGTTTGTTGCGTTGTCTCGTTGCATGTCACATTATTGGTTCGTCAAGATAAGAAATAGTAATGCTGTATAGATAAAGTAGTGAGAGAAAACAACAGTAATAAATATTGATTAGTAAAAAACTGCTTTTGATAAATGGAATGATTGTTTTGAACATTGAAGATCTTATTGCAGGAATTGAAAAATGCGAAAAGAAAAATCATTTAGTAAAAAGACAATGAACACTGCTTGTTTTAGCCTGGCTACCCCGAGGCTCGTTGGACTCTAGCTGTTCTGACGGTCCAATTCTTGAGATAAGCTCCTCTGCTCACGGCCTGTATGGAAGGGATTTCCTCCCCCTCATCCTCGAGAATAACACAACAACTAGGAGGATGAGAGGGTAGAGGACCCCTGGATCTTGTGAGATAGGATGATGATGCCAGAGTGCACGAACTAACCTTTGGGAGGGGAATAATAAAAGAAAGAAATCAAAAACAAAACAAAAGTAACCAATTCAGTGAGGATTATGAAGAGTATTGCAGTATTTAATCACATAGTGCGAGAATGTAAAGCGCATCCTAAATTTGGAACAACTTTGTGCTTGAGGTAGGCCTAGCGACAAATTGTTTTGGAGAACTTAAAATGCTAATTGCCTAATTTCATTGATAAAAATAGACGAATTCCAAAATGACACTAAATAAACAAGAAGTAAAGTCACTAATGGCCATTGGCCTTATTACATCGATAAAGCAAAATAAAGACATTCCTATCTACTTGGTCCCAGAAGGACCTTCCCCAGACTCGGCATCCTTGATTCGCTCGAACAGATTCCCCAGCTCATCATTTTGTTAGGCTGGAGGTCCAGGAGGGACGACAGATTACCCAAATATTTCTTGACGAGCGTTTTGTCACTAGAATGCAGATCCTCCCACTAACTCAGCAATTTTGGGTGGATTTTGGTGACCATGCCGAATCTGGGGACTTCGTGCCTCATATTTCTGCAAGGCAAACAAGGTTAGGCTCTGACCCCTACCAGACTCGGCTATTTAACATCAACGATTAGCATGAAGCATTTAATTCTCCAAATGAATGCACAGAACGTGGTGATGTCCTTTTGGTTTTATGGAAACCCGGTGGACTTTGGACAAGGCTATCTTAAAGGCTATTGTGCGGACAACACGTTAGCCTGGCTAGGTTTGAACATGATGCATGCAACAGTATAACGGAGTAAGGTTTCTATGGGGTTTTAGACTGGTACCCTTGAGCGGACAACTCAAGGGGGAAAGGCACGGAACCGTCGACTGCACTGCTAATTGACTAGTTTTACCGCAAATAAGCCTTTCTGAATTTATGGGTGATAATATAGGAAGGGCACAACCACTCATCAAGCGTTGCTATAGGATTTTGTTTGGCACGAGTGGAGTATGAATGTTGGATCATGGATAATGCAATAAATAATAAACATGTAGTCACGTATTTGCACATTATAAAAGCGGTAAATACAACAGTTTATAATTTAAAACAGTTACAAAAGGAAGGAAACCAGAAAGATATGTCAGCTACTTTTGAAGAAAATTAAATGCTTAATGAAATAAACAAGTAATTGCACATAAGGGGAATGTGAAGAGGTACAAATTCACAAAGCAATATGAAATGGTAAAATCCTGAAAAGTCCCCAGCAGAGTCTCCATGCTGTCGCGCCCCCTTTTTCCCCGAGCACTTCTTTCGGGGCCGTTTTAAAAGGGTTTATGACATTGGTTGGGACAACTCATTCCTTTTGGGAAAGGGGTTTGCATATTTTGAAGAGTCGCCATCTAACGATTTTGAGGTGCGTTAGGGAACCTATTGGGGTTCATTTACAACTAAGATCAATAACCAGAGACAGGGTAAGGGATTGAAATTATCCTAAGGGGAAGGTGTTAGGCACCCCTCAGGATCCACAAGTGTGGTTCCCGACCAAATAGCTTTTATGAATTTGTACGAATAGCAAATAAACAATTTAATGTCCAAATAGTAGGGGATTTTGAATTATTCATAGCCTAAGAAAATATAGGTTGCCAGTTTGAAAACGTTTAATAGCTAATAGGTTTTTGAAAAGGATTATAGTCCAACATGTTTATGGGGGTAAGGGGTATCCTAGGTTTGTTTATAATATGGATCACATCAACACAATACCTGGTATGACACTCCTCAAAGAGGGGCTACATGTGGTATTAGCGCACCGGTCATCATATCCATATCTACCATTTCCCACCCCGTGAAGGTAACTAAAGCGAGTGTTGGTCACAAACTCTATTGCATGTTGTTACCCGTCCCTTCCTATTAGTCCCGGAGGAATTTAGGACTTCTATCCTATACCGGAGGTTCTAGGCAGACCCTCAGGTTTTAAAGGTAAAATGCTAAGGCGACATATAGAGAAACAAATAAGACTGCAGATAAGGGAATAACATATAAGCAGGAAAGGCTCAAAATACCTCCACAAATAATACACAGAATCAACATGGCTCAAACACAATTAAGGTCTTGGTTTAAATTATGATCCTAAGCATGGTATCTAAGTGATAGCAACAGAGAGACAGATTTATTGCATAACTCAGAGAGGAAGTCCTAATCAGTTTTGCCTACTGATTTTAAGCATGTTGATAGTTAGATAGTAATCACAAAGGACAGTTTCAGTTTTTGTTTAAGGTTGATTACCTAAGGCTTGCCTAGGTGTGGGATCATATATAGGAGTCATCAAGAGCGTTAACAATTTTAAGGCTGTTACACCTAAGAGCATGCAGTTCTAAGTGTTGTAGAATACATAGGAGTTTGTTACCAGTTGTTAGAGCGAGGTGGACTGTTTCATATTTCTTTCATACATCAGTAATTAGGCCAAGTGTAATTAGGCGAGTGTGACCCTAGAACATGATGTCTAATGCAAAATGATGCACATGCAGAATCACTAAAGTAGGATTTCTAAATGCACACAAAAATCATAGCATTATGCACAGTTTCAGAATAGGCAGGAGTGACAGCTTGTTTTAATGTTGTTTACCTTAGAACGGGATTTGTAAGTGTGAAACATGGTCGTAGCATAATGAGATATAATTGCATGAATAACAACTTATGTTAACATATTTATCTAGAACATGATTTTTAAATGCGTAGAAGGACATGTAAGGCTCACATACGGCAAAATCACATGGTGACAATTTATTTTATGTTATTATTTACCTTAGAGACATGATTTCTAAGTGATAGTAATAATGATGAGATGCTGAAGGAAAAAAGTATATATGAGTCCTAGGGGGACATGGTATCTAATGCATGGCATGATTTGTGTGTTATGCCTAAACATGGAGTCTATTGCACACAGAAGAAACTAAACCTAGGAAGCATGGTTTCTTCCCTTGATTACACTACAACATACATATTACCCTCCCTTTTCACTATCCAATCCCGGAGTTGTTTACAAATAATTATTACAGACCATTGAGCATGAATTACATAGCCAAAATAAGAAAAATAAGAAGTTATCTATAGGGAGCCTGCAGTATAGGCCCAGATCTCCATATCCTCGATGCCAGGTGGTGTTTCACAGCCTTTCTCATAATCCGGGTGTGTCAAAGTTCCCTAAGGACCTCAAGGGATCCCGGGCAGTGCTCACACCCAAATTTCATAGCCATAGTAGAGTAAGTGCAGTGTGGAAGGGCCAGCCTTAGTGTGTCAAAGTTCAGAGGGAGCTCAAGGATCCCAAATTAATGCTCACACAAAGGGGGAAGAACCTAAGGATCTAAGAGTAAAGTGAGAGTGCTTGACATAGTTTTGAAAGCTTTGAGTAAGGAAATAGTTTTACACAAGAAAAACTGGTTTTAAAAAAAGAGTTTTTGTAAAGGACTTTATCCAGTAAAAAAGTTTGAAAAGACTAAGGCAATCAGAATGAATACATTTACATTTTAGGATCAGAACATCATACCAAGGCAAGTTTAACAACTACAAACAAGGTAGTGAGGGATTGGGGACACATAAAGGTACAGAGTAGTGAACATATAACAGGCAGAAGTACAAAGAGGTACAAAATAAAAGCTCTTAAGGGGTTCATGGAATTGGGGTATAACATAGTGTAGGATTAGACTAAACATAACAGCATCAAACAGCTTAAGGCAGTAGACTATTCCCTAATCAAAACTAATGTACAAACATAGGAGTAGATTAGAATACATTAAAACAGATTTTAAGTTCTGTCACGACCCCAAATCCTAACAGGTCGTGATGGCGCCTATCGTGGAACTAGGCTAGCCAACCATCACATCACTACCCATAAGTTCTATTATAATATTTCACAAATCAATAACAAACAGCAAACAGAGTATAAATAATTTCATCAAGTCTTTGCGCCCCAATAATAATCTAACAGTCTAAACAAAACCTCCTAAGACTGGAGTCAACATGGTCACGAGCATTTAAGAAAATAAAACTAACTCTACTAATGTCTTAAACAATGTCTATGAAATAAATACTAATACTAATAAAGGAAGGGAAATGGAGAAGTTGCGGACGCTGGACAGATACCTCGAAATCCCGTAAAGCTGCTGCTAACGAACAAAGATGGCTACTGCTCCGCACTAGTACCTGGATTTGCACACAAGGGTGCAGGGAGTAATGATGAGTACACCAACTCAGTAGTAATGAAAATATATCACAGTTTGAAGTATATGAAACACACAACACAAAACACCACTCCACAAATAGTAGAACATCAAATCTCAATACAGTATACATAAGTTCGAAAACCAATCTCCAGAAAAATCCTTTGAAACAAGTATATTTTCCAATATTTCTCAGTAAAACGCTCAGAAAAATCAGTTTGAAAAATAAAGTGAATCATAGTCAAAAACTCAGTAAAATATCATCGTAAATCTGCCCCTCGGGCCATAATCATCTCGCATAACATTTCCCTCAGCACCTCACCATCACTCAGTATCAGCCCAGCGGGCAACCCCACAGTCACTCAGTATCAGCCCAGCGGGCAACCTCACAGTCACTCAGTATCAGCCCCGGGGGAAATCACTCGCACTCAGTAGGTACCTGCGCTCACTAGGGGTGTGTACAGACTCCGGAGGGGCTCCTACAGCCCAAGCTCTATAAACAAGCCACATCATGTCATATATCACTCACAATATTGGCCCTCAACCTCTCTCATATCATAACATCCTCACAATATTAGCCCGCTGCCTCACTCAGTCAGACACTCTCAACATGCCACTCAGGCCATCATTATACCGGGTTCTCAACCCAAAAACAGTATTTCATTTTCAAGAAATAATATCAAAATACTCTGAGTGTCAAAACAATTATCAAGAAATGACTGAGTGAGAATCACAACATATCAAGTGAGGAAAATAGTAAAACAGCCCCCCAAGGGGTAAACAGATCGGCACTAGGCCCCAAACATGGCTTACAGCCCAAAACATATCAAAATATATCAATACTATTAAGCATAGGCTTAAAAATCGGTTTTGCAACTCAATAGGTGCCTAAAAAGGGATATATTTCCAAATTTCCAATCTTTTCATTCCAAAATCCGTGAAAGGATGTAAAGTCCGGGGTTTCATACCCTCAGAACAGGATTTAAAGACATTACTTACCTCAAACTAGCCCGAAAAGCTACTCTGCGACCCACTTGCCTCTCGTATTAACTTCCGAGTGCTCCAAATCTACCAAGTTCAGATTGTTATCATCAAATTATGCTTAAGGAATGAATCCCAATTGAAAATACCAATTCTAGCACAACATCCGAAATTTTCTCAAACCCGACCCACGGTCCCGCATCTCGGAACTCGACAAATTTTAAACCAAAATGTTCTTCATCTTCTCACGAGTCCGTACATATAAAGAACGCTAAAATCGGAGTTCGTTTGACCCCTCAAATCATGCCTGAAAGGTCTCATAATCTCAAGCCCTAACCCCACCTTTTTCTACTGATTTTCATGAGTTAAACACCGATATTATGTTCCTTAATCACCTATAATCGAGTTTTAGGGTCCAAAATCCTTACCTCGATGAAGAACAATGATTTCCTCTCTTCAAATCACATCAAAAGCTTCTTCCCGTTCAGAAATGGTGTAAAAGTGGGTATTGGTCGCGGCGGGGTTTAATTATATACTGCCCATGTTTTTAATAAAATAGCCTGTGCGTTCGCACACACCCAGGCGCGTTCACACAGTGCCTATCCTCACTCCCTCACGCGATCGTACCACAGTGCACGCGATCGCACTGTGGACCGGCCAACCCTTCCCCCACGCGCCAAGACCCCTATGCGATCGCACACAAGCCCCTGCGACCACACTGCCTCCTCTCTCCCTACTCTGCGATCGCAACCATACACCTGCGGTCGCACATAGTAATTTCTCTGGGCCTCATCAATTAACCCGTGCGGTCGCATTCAATACCCTACGATCGCATAAAAGGATTTCACACCCGCAACACACCAGCAAAACAACTATTGTTCTAAGTCCAAAAGTGTCCGTTAATCACCCGAAATCAATCCCGAGCCCCTCGGGACCCCTACCAAATATAACAATACATCACATATGATCATTCAAACTTATTTGCACCCTCGGAACACCAAAACTAACATCGAAACACCCAAATCACATCGCATTCAAGCCTAAGAACTTTGATATTTCTAAAATCCACCAACAATGCCGAAACTATCCAAAACAACTCCGATTGACCTGAAAGTTTGCAGACATATCCAAAATGACATTATGAACTTGTTCCAACATCCGAAATTCCATTCCGACCCCGATAGCCTATTTTCCACTGCCGATCGAAAATCGCCAAAAACTAACTTTCACCAATTCAAGCCTAATTTTACACCGGACATCACAAAAATATTCCGAACACACTCCTAAGTCCCAAATCACCTAACGAAGCTATCCGAACCATAAAATACGCATTCCGAGGTCGTTTACCAATAGGTCAACTCTCAGTTGACTTTTCCAACTATAAGGCCATTTAAAGACTAAGTGACTAAACTCTCACTACAACCATTCCGATTCCAAGCCTACCAACTCTAACGCATCATAAACAATATAACCAACCTATGACAAGTCAATAACATTGATTATAATGCGAGTTCTACGGAACGACCGACCGGGTCGTTACATTCTCCCCCACTTAAACATATGTTCGTCCTCGAACGTGCCCAGAGTTGTTCCAAACACCACAAAAATTGTTGTGTAACCTACCATACACATATTCAGAGGTGATTCCACGTCACCTTACCCCATATATGTCTAATAGCACAACACAGTTGAAATTTTGAAGTCCGATCCTGACCCATAAACCTTAGAACTAAATTTACACTTCTAAGTCCATTCACAAGATCAACTTTCCACGACTATAAGTTGAAACAGTCTGAACACGGTGTATCAAGACATATCCGCAACACAATATGAAATCACATAATATACCGCATGACTCAACACTCATAGCGATGAATCATAATCCCTATCGCTGCTCATAACAACCCAATATCGATAAATAACCTCTTATCAAACCAAACCTCGCTTAAACACCTTCATATGGTGTCGTTGAATAAAGAAACATGTAGAAACCAGCAACCATTCGTCTGATCAGCGTCAATACCATCCAGAGCCATAACTTGTGCAACTCGTGCACTCAATAACAACATCCCAAGAGCTCAATTCATAAAATAGAGAAGACTCACATGAGAGAACTATCCTGCCATTATTCTTTCCATTACCACATCATGCTAAAAGCCTGATACACATCGTGAAACCATATCACACAAATCCGACACCAAGGATCATACCTCCACCTAACTCAGCTGCAAAGCGTGATCCCATCCAACCGCTGGACCACATGACATACTCCAAGCCACCTTGCTCAAAATCAATAACCATGCGAAATTCGACAACCAATTACTCGAAGTGCATTGCCATAACCACGGGGAAATCGGACGATACCATGCCACTCGAACCAGAAAGAACATAACCAACACGGCTCAATCCTGCAACACCCACTTACTTACCTTACTCAAATCTCGCTATAAAGCCCCGATAGAACTACACCCTATGCACATATATAACCAATGATCACAACTCCTCGAAACACCAAAATGTAACTCATAGATCACTCCAAAACACAAATAAGCTCAATGACAATCAAATGGTACATCCCTCAACAATAGCAATTTGGGGTCAACAATTCTGACTCAGTGTAGAACACACACCCATACTGGCCTACCCATAATTATATTCTAAATAAACTCCGGTCATCCACAACAGGTAGATAACTCTACGAAAGTTTATAATGAATGAATCATGGCACATACTAACACCTGACTAGCTTTGCTCGCATCCTCATAGTTCACAACCAAAAGAAATACTATATTTATTAGAACTCTTAATCTCAAGGTCCATGAAGTGCACCAATTACTATATCTGATCTCCACTCCACCGCTCGAATATATAACACATCCCTAATACTCCATCATTCCACGAGGGATACCCCTAAAATTCCTCCGTGACACCAAGCAACCTTGAATATCAGTAGTGATCCAACAAAAGAGCATAGTAACACCAATAAAGCACCCTTACTCAAACACATTTCCCTAAACATCTTGCCCTTTCTAAATGTATACCCCCATCCAGTCACACAAATTAGTGATATCATCTACCTAGTTATTTGGAACTGCTCGTACTGCCTAAGAATTTATGGCCTTCCTTCCATATCTGAACCGCAACCTCACACATGCAAATCTCAACCCTACACAATATGCCGCCTACAACATGCCCTCCTATGATAAATATGGGAACTTCATAATTCCTTCTGAGCCACAAGCAATTACGTACCCTACTAGCCAAGAACTTTCCATTGATTCCGTTTAGAAATAAAATCACTATACATCACATGGCCCTCACGCCAGTAGAAATATACATCTCTAACCGTGGTAGAAACCATCAAGAACTCCCGAATTACATTTGTACAACACCAAACCGCCATGACTGAATTGTTCTAACTCAACCAAGCTAAGCATGCCATTAAATCCCAAGAAAACTGCTAAGAAACACCTGTAACAACTCATTACCTTATAAACACTTAAAGAACTAACCATATTTCTTATCATGTCGATCCGACCTACTACCAAGATGTCCTATTTACCCAGGTTCCTTCTGACTTACCTTCGAATTGATACTTCGTTTTCCATAATACCGCAATTCTCAATCCCGACTCACCACACGAGACCCAAGCATAAGACCATACCGTCTAAGGCTCGTAAGCCACTAAATACTCTCTCAAATATCCCCAAAAGTACCACACTCAAAATACTTACTCTGAAGAGACTTCCTGCGAATCTAAAGCCATTACCTTCACTTTCCTGATACTGATATGTAGAATCCATGATAATGTAGAAATGCCACATGTCTTGACACCCTCCAATGTAAATCTCAGTTCTAGCCAAATACACCTCTTGAAGATCCCCAATTGTTATGTATAACCTTGAACCCATTGGAACTATTCTCGAGAGTCTTCCACTCTACGCAAATCTCAATTACCCTGACCAAGTAAACAGAACGAGATGACCCCTCTTGCAAACCACATACTAGGATAAGTAATCCACACATTGAAGCAACAAGCAAACTCATACACTGCACACACTACACATTCAAGCACAACTCAATCATTCAACAAATTCCATTGCCCGTAAAGTACATTACAACCTGTATCGAAGAAATTTCCTATTACTCAAGCCATTCCCAAACTCCACCTCTGTAGATCATATCTGATTCACCAATATACCTCGATCCTACCACTACAACACATAATCGTGCAATCGACTTATCATTAACGGACTCCCTCACTTGGCTCAAAGCCAAAGATCAAGACAAACACTAACTCACGATGCCCATACACTATCACTGCCACCATACTGTGGTGAGGTTCAACTAAATCCTCCATAAGCTCATATGACCCAAACCATCTAACCCTCAAATCGTATGCAAATCTTGTATCCACCATCGAAATGGTCATGCCAACTCCCTAAAGCGATCTAAACTTAAATTATAACATACATCATTTACTGATAGAGAGAACTCACTACAGATAAACATAAGGGCCACAAACCTAAGGACAACCCGCAGGAGATACCCCTGCATGCTTAACCTCAAAATGATATCTCCCAATACACTCCTGAAAATCATAGCTATCACACAATCACTATACCTTCCTACAGTATAACACAACCACTGCCTGCCCTCGAGACGTCCCATTAAGCGGTATAAGAACCGGAAGTTGATGGCAATACCAACACTTGAGTTGTGGTCAAGGAAATCATGAGCTTCTGGAAGCTCTACATACACTTGTCTGACCACATGGATACCTTCACTGGACACCACGTGTCCCAAGAATGCTACTGAACTGAGCCAAAAATTCACACTTGGATGACTTCGCACAAAGCTTCTCCTCCTTATATCCTCGTAATACCATCACCAATTGCTGAGTATGCTGCCCCTGGCTACGAGAATACGACAGGATGTCATCAATAAATACAATAACAAAGTAGTTATAACACGGCTGAATACACCGTCAATCAAATACATGAACGATGCTGGGGCAATGGTCAGCTCAAAAGACATCACAGGAACTCAGAACATAACAGGAAAACCCACTTCACTCCAAAACTAAACTACACGAGAGGTCCTTCAATACTCATAACTTGAAGCCATATTCTAACTCAATACAGAAGTCAAATAATCAATGGTTCTTGCCACATCTCCCGCCAATCATTTTGGTCACAATCAAACAACCTGAATACATCTAACGATCCGATCACACTCACCATGTAGTCATCTAGTCACAAAGTTCCATCAATAAAGGCACAAACGAACATATAAGTCCCCCAACACATGTGCTCACACAAATGAAATCTCAACACTCAAGCCACAGACAAAATCTGGCCTCAAGTCCTTCCGACAGGCCCATTATTTACATGTTAAAAATCATATCTCATCCATGGAAGTCACAAGCCGACAACGCACAGCTGATACCAAGCGCTCGCGTGCGCATTCGAATACATGAAAGTAATTCAAAGAGTTACGCTTTGGATAAATAAAACAGATTCTCACGACAAGAATTCAAGAATGTGGAATGTTTCCTAGGGGTTCTGCAGCCTCTCGAAGATAAGTACAGAAGTCTTCGTACCGATCCGCAAGACTCTACTAAACCTGCTCATGACCGTTGAGTCCTATGTAACCTAGAGCTCTGATACCAACTTGTCACGACCCCAAATCCTAACAGGTCGTGATGGCGCCTATCGTGGAACTAGGCTATCCAACCATCACATCACTACCCATTCATTCTATTATAATATTCACAAATCAATAACAAACAGCAAACAAAGTATAAATAATTTCATCAAGTCTTTGTGCCCCAATAATAATCTAAGAGTCTAAACAAAACCTCCCATGTCTGGAGTCAACATGGTCACGAGCATCTAAGAAATAAAACTAACTCTGCTAATGTCTTAAACAATGTCTATGAAATAAATACTAATACTAATAAAGGAAGGGAAATGGAGAAGGTGTGGACGCTCGACGGCTACCTCGAAATCCCGTAAAGCTGTTGCTAACGAACAAAGATGGCTACTGCTCCGCATTAGCACCTGAATCTGCACACAGGGGTGCAGGGAGTAATGATGAGTACACCAACTCAGTAGTAATGAAAATAAATCACAGTTTGAAGTATATGAAACACACGGAACAAAACACCAATCCATAAACTGTAGAACATCAAGACTCAATACAGTATACATAAGTTCGAAAACCAATTTCAAGAAAAATGCTTTAAAAAGGTGTAATTTCCAATATTTCTCAGTAAAACGCTCAGAAAAATCAGTTTGAAAAATGAAGTGAATCATAGTAAAAAACTCAGTAAAATATCATCATAAATCTGCCCCCCGGTCCATAATCATCTTTCATAACATTTCCCTCAGCACCTCACCATCACTCAGTATCAGCCCAGCAGTTAACCTCACAGTCACTCAGTATCAGCCAAGCGGGCAAGCTCACAGTCACTCAGTATCAGCCCCGCGGGCAATCACTCGCACTCAGTAGGTACTTGAGCTCACTAGGGGTGTGTACGGACTCCGTAGGGGCTCCTACAACCCAAGCTCTATAAACAATCCACATCATGTCATAAATTACTCATAATATTGGCCCTCGGCCTCTCTCATATCATAACATCCTCACAATATTAGCCCGCGACCTCACTCAGTCAGTCACTCTCAACATGCCACTCGGGCCATCATTATACCGGGTTCTCGACCCAAAAATAGTATTTCATTTTCAAGAAATAATATAAAAATACTCTGAGTGTCAAAAAAATTATCAAAAAACGACTGAGTGAAAATCATTACATACCAAGTGAGGAAAAATAGTAAAACAGCCCCCCAAGGGGTGAACAGACCGGCACTAGGCCCCAAACATGGATTACAACCCAAAACATATCAATACTATTATGCATAGGCTTAAAAATCGGTTTTGCAACTCAATAGTTGCCTAAAAAGGGATATATTTCCAAATTTCCAATTTTTTCATTCCAAAATCCGTGAAAGGATGTAAAGTCCGGGGTTTCATACCCTCAGAACAGGATTTAAAGACATTACTTACCTCAAACTAGCCAGAAAAGCAACTCTGCGACCCGCTTGCCTCTCGTATCAACTTCCTAGTGCTCCAAATCTACCAAGTTCAGATTTTTATCAACAAATTACGCTTAAGGAATGAATCCCAATTGAAAAATACCAATTTTAGCACAACACCCGAAATTTGCTCAAACCCGACCCCCCGGGCCCGCATCTCGGAACTCGACAAATTTTATACCAAAATGTTCTTCATCATCTCACGACTCCGTACATATAAAGAACGCTAAAATCACAGTTCGTTTGGCCCCTCAAATCATGCCTGAAAGGTCCCATAATCTCAAGCCCTAATCCCACCTTTTTCTACTGATTTTCATGAATTAAACACTGATATTATGTTCCTTAATCACCTATAATCGAGTTTTAGGGTCGAAAATTCTTACCTCGATGAAGAACAATGATTTCCTATCTTCAAAATCGCCTCAAAAGCTTCTTCCCGTTCAAAAATGGTGTAAAAGTGGGTATTGGTCGCGGAGGGTTTAATTATATACTGCCCAGGTTTTTAATAAAATAGCATGTGCGTTCGCACACACCCAGGAACGTTCGCATAGTGCCTATCATAACTGCCTCACGCGATCGCACCACAGTGCACGCGATTGCACTATGGACCGGCCAACCCTTCCCCCACGTGCCAAGACCCCTATGCGATCGCACACAAGCCCCTGCGACTGCACTGCCTCCTCTCTCCCTACTCTGCGGTCGCACAGAGTAATTTATCTGGGCCTCATGAATTAACCTGTGCGGTCACTTTCAATACCCTACGATCGCATAGAAGGATTTCACACCTGCAACACACCAGCAAAACAACTATTGTTCTAAGTCCAAAAGTGTCCGTTAATCACCCGAAATCAATCCCGAGCCCCTCACGACCCCAACCAAATATACCAACACATCACATATGATCATTCAAACTTAGTTTCACCCTCGGACACCAAAACTAACATCGAAACACCAAAATCACATCGGATTCAAGCCTAAGAACTTTGATATTTCTAAAATCCACCAACGATGCCGAAACTATCCAAAACAACTCCGATTGACCTGAAATTTGCAGACATATCCAAAATGACATTACGAACTTGTTCCAACTTCAAAAATTCCATTTCGACTCTGATAGCCTATTTTCCACTGCCGACCGAAAATCGCCAAAACTAACTTTCACCAATTCAAGCCTAATTCTATACCGGACATCACAAAAATATTCCGAACACACTCCTAAGTCCCAAATCACCTAACGAAGCTATCCGAACATTAAAATGTGCATTCCGAGTTTGTTTACCAATAAGTCAACTCTCAGTTGACTTTTCCAACTATAAGGCTATTTTTAAAGACTAAGTGACTAAACTCTCACTACAACCATTCCGATTCCAAGCCTACCAACTATAACGCATCATAAACAGTATAACCAACCTATGACAAGTCAATAACAGTGATTATAATGCGAGTTCTACGGAACGGCCGACCGGGTCGTTACAAGTTCATAAAGCATAGCTTAACATACTAGATAAAGTAGAGATTTTAATTACATGTTGAACAATAAAGTAGTAGATAGAAGCATATCATAAACACAATGAATTGAAGTAGCAATAGAAACATGTTGATTTGAGAACTGGAATTTGAATTAGAACATACTAGTGAAGTGAAGAAAGTAAACATAAAGTAGAGGTGAGCACAATAGTTTTCCTTGGCTTGCAGCCGTCTAACTAGAATAGTAACAAGTAGCACAAAGAAGAGAGAAGAGAGCAGAAAGTTTTAATTGTGTGAGATAGAGGCATTGAACAAGTGAGTTCCTCCCGTCTTCATAAAAGAGTGAAGGGTACTTATAGTTTTTAAAAATAGGCAGAAAATAAGGTAACAAATAATAGTTCAACAAAATTATGGAAGTGCACATCAATTAGAATCACATTAATATCAGTACTCCCTTTAATTAAGGAGTCAATATTCAAACGGATACAAACAATGATAACATAAGGAAAGAAAATCATATAGACTGATGGTAACACATAAGGAAATAGAATTCAATAAAGTATAAGACATGTAATAGGGGCTAAGTTCAGAATACTCTAATTAAGGAAAGTATGTGTGAATTAATTTGATAGAATTATTCATAGAAATAAGGCAGGGAATTCTGAAAATCAACAAGAAATTCTGAAGTGAGGTTCACATTACAGGCAACTAGCACCAATTACGGAAAGTATCACGTATTTAAGGAAGTCTTCAGAATCAATAGAGAACATTGTGTAAAAGAATCAGTAGAGTACTAATCACAATCATTCAAGGATTCAAAATGTCAAAACAATACTGATTTAAATGGCATAGACACACATTAGGCAAAATCAAAAGCTTAAATTGGGATTCACGCAGGGCATAGCAAGTAATTGAAAGACTTAGCAGAATACGATATGGTAAAATCGACAGGACAAGATCAAAAACCCTAAAACTCACAGTTAACAAGGATACTAACAATTAGAGAGATCAATAAGAATAGCACAACATAAGCTGAAGAAACAAAGAATCAACAGACTAATAAGCAAACAATAGGGAAAAACCATAAAGACTTAGGAAGCTCAGGAGAATCAAACGCATGCACAAACGCGTCATCAAAGACACACTCATAATTTAGAGTTAAACCGAAAACCTAGGGTTTCTTTAGTGAAAATGAACCAAACCAAAAATGAGAATGTTTAGATAGCGATAGACATGATGAGAATCATATAATAAGGCTAGAAATCAGAAAGAAAAGTTGATGTTTTAGACGTTAATACCACACAAGAATATAGGTTAAATGTGTGGTACCCAATTTTTTGAGTGTTGTCTCACAAGAAAAACCTGGTTCTTCTTTGTGTTCCAACTTCTACTAGTGCGGGATAATAAAAGCAGTAAAGTAAAAACACAGAGATTTTTACGTGGAAAACACTTGGCTCAAAAGATGAAAAAACCACGACCTACTCCTCAGTAGGATTTGCTCAAACTCTTCACTAAAAACTCTGAGCCAAATGAACTTACAAAATAAACTCTTTTGTAATCCTAGGACTAACTCTAATCCCTTCGTATCAACTAGCCTCTAGCTAATTTCTACAAGCTTCAAGTTAACTCTAACTTGAACAATGTGTACCTATTACAATTGCTTCTATGAAAGCTGAAAATATACAATATTAAATCACCTACTACAATCAACTAGACTCAATACACAAACGATGGAACTAGTTCTTCTAGGTGATTTGTAGCCTATGTATCGCACAATAATTCTGCGTGCAAAATAACTGGGAATTTTGCTTTCAGATCTTGATTCACTTTTGTACTTGTGCGTCCAGAATTTCAGCAGGAATACTTCAAGTATTTATAGAGTCAGTAGTTGAGTTTGTCGTTCAATTCTAGTATAACTCTAACTGTGTGAAAAAGTTCGAACTAAACTTTAACTTCCTTCCTTTGTTACTATCCTTGCTGAATTCAACTTCTATCCTCTTTATCAGTTTGCAACCTTTTCGTATTAGGAGACAATCTCTTGGTTCATTGATACTTCACAGTCACATTTATCTCCTATGCATATACGGTTTATGTGCCAACCATTCAGTTCAAGTATATGTGTTCTGATGGACCTGGTTCAACTGGTAGACATTTGTCAATCTTCAAAACTATGCAGTGACTTGGGTCAACAAATTCCCCCTTTTTGATGATGACAAACTTTGTGCTTAATCCTGTATACACTTCGAGCACTTTGTACGATTTTAAGCATTAATCACAGAGAAACCAGGTTCATTTAGGTTATAAATATCACTGTAAAAATATTTGAAAAGTCAGCACATATCTTCCCCCTTTTGGCATCATCGAAAAGGTGCAAAATGATACACTTACCATATTTTTTAATTATTACTCATGAGGCAACTGCAGGTGCAAAACATGATTAATTAATACAAGAAACCAATAAATTTAAGCTAAATAAGAAATTGAGACAAGTCAATAACTAAACAGCAAAATTCATTGATTAGAAACGAACATCAAACACCAGACAATTTAAACAAAAACAGCCAAAAACCATGAGCAAAACAGAGTTAAAAAAATATAAACAAGAACAGAATCCCGAACTGAGTCATAGATGGGGTAATTTGGTAGCTCTAGACAGCCTAAGGATGGGAAGGTGCAAAGGAGTTTGTGGTCTTGGTTTGTAGAAGAGAAAGCATCGGTTGAAGAACACCCTCATTCTTTTCCTTCTCTTTTGCTAGTTCAGCCCTGAGAGCATCCCGCTCAGCTTCAACCTCAATCACAGGAGATTTCAAACGAAGGATCTCCATATCCTTGATCTCGCTTTCCTGCACCAGAGTTCTTACTTTGTTATTGACTGGCTGCTTCCTAGATAAACCAGATTCATCTGCAAGAACATTGATAATGTAATCACATGTCAGCAAAGTTCCCTTCCCAAAATAATCCTTGGCAGTCGCCATTTCAGCCTTCTTCACATGAACCCCAAAATGTGCAAGCGCAACTGTCAGAATGAATCCATATGGGATTGCATGAGCTTTGGTTCCATTCACAACTCTGTCCAAGAGTTGGATGATGAAAGTCGGCCAATTGATTTGCTTTCCCCTGTACAGACACTCCATCAGAGTCAGATCCATATAGTTGGCTATGTGCCTTCTTTCTTGTATGGGCAGCAGGAATTTGATGACATACTCGAAGAACAACTTGTGCTCTAGCTTCATTTCACTTTTGTAGACTGGCCTGGGTTCAATCTCCCTGTCATTGTCACTGAATAATTTGGTGATGTTGATTGCTGAGGCCATCCCATCTAGACAAGGCCATCTCTGCCTTGTGTAGTCCTCATAGCCCTCAACTGGTATGTTTAGAATTTCACCTAGCTCTTTAGCATCAAAGGAAACTTGAACTTCTTTGACCATATAGGTGACCCTATCGTCTTTGACAATGGCATTTCCCATGAATTCCACCAATTCAGCCCTTGCTAGCCTGCCTTCCATGCGAAGGACCGTGTCCTTCCATCCCTACACGTCCAGAGTGTCCTGTAGGTATCTCATTCCAGGCTCCTCTACATCTTTGAACAACTTGCACTTCAAGATTTTTCGCTTTCCAAACATTATGATTTTGTCAGTCTCCACATCATCTTCCTTATCCTCTTCTCCACTCCAGTCTGCATCATCATCTTTCTCCATAACGTTCACTTTCTTTGCCTTGGACCTGGTCCTTTTGGCAGTGCTTGGAGTTGCGGCAGACACAGCAGCTGACTTCTTTGAAGAAGCCTTAGCCTTTTTGGGTTTTGGTGTCCCAACCACAACTGGAGGAAGCTTCTCCTCTTGTTGGACCAGGTCCAACGTCTCCTCTTCAATAACAACAGCCTCAACAGGCTCTCTAATCTTAGCTTTACCCATTGCCGCCTTCTTTTTCCTGCTCTCTTGCACAGCCTTCTCCAACTTTTCTTCTTATTCTCTCACAGTATTACGAGTAGCACGCACCTTAGGGACATGAGCATCAGTAGAAACAGTAGCTTTCCTCCTCTTTGGAGGAACTGGGTAGATGCTTTCTTGGACTTCTGAGTCCTCCTTTTCTTGGGGTTATAGGACTCCCCCAGTGTCTTTAGCCTTTCAGCCAATGTCTCGTCCCCAGATCAACCAGGTTCAACTGATCCTTTCTGCAAGCTTTCTAAAGCTGCCACTGCTTCCTCAACTACACTTCCCCCTAAATCTGTGACATCTTCTCCAACCTTCTCAAGAATGGGACTATAGATAGCCAATGTAGTACCATCCTCCCCAAATCCCCTTACAGAAGTTTCTTCACCCTCGCTCTCAAGAGATTTACCTTTTCCCAATTTTCTACGCCTATCAGGCACTTCGACATCAATAACGGACCCCACCAACACAAACTTGTTCTCAGTAGTAGCCGGTTCAGAACTAACCTCAAGATTACCTTGTTCAGAATTTGATGAATCAGGTGTCCTCGTTGGCTGATTTAAAAGAATCACTTAGTGATTCAGAGTTATTATCCTTTTCAGCCTGTAGAATTTCCTCCAATAATCTTGCACGGGACCCAGAAGCCACTGATTTTCAGGCAAGAACCTTTACACGATGACCACAGGGGGCTGGGTTAGGGTTAGGTATGGGTTCAGGAATAGGAGGGTTTTCAGGGGTTGAGGTTCTTTCTGGTGATTGAGAACTATATACAGATGGAGAATTTGAATCTGATTCATAAAGCCTTCCATCATAATCACGATTTGGCGATGAAGTAGAAGAAGAAGCAGGTGGTGGTGAAGACATGATTATCAGCGTTGTTAGGAAGAAAAGAAAATTCGTAAGATTTTGTTTGAGAAGAGTGATATGGACTTGGTTCGACGGTTACTTTATGAATAAAAGACTAATGATGACCCTTTTATAAGATGTGGCTAGGGGGTTTACAACAGGCAGAGTATTTACTCAAGTGGGAGTCTAATCGTTGTAGGACTGACATTGATTAGACATTTAAGTTCCCCCTAAAACTAAGCTAATTAAGTAGAGACGGGACTTCTTGAAACTGGTTCAATTTGGGTATGTACAAAGTATTTGAATATGAACCAAATATAGATAGAGTCCTGCTCATATATGACTGTAATTGATTTAATAAACGTATGGAGATGAGTACGTACCTTGACAATCAGATGAACCAGCATGGATGAACCAGGTTCATCTTGTTAAGATCTTTAATTTGACTCAATTTACAAAGATAGAGAAACGTCATTAGCACCAAGGGAATCATATTAATACATGGCAAGAGAGTATGGCAATAAAGACATGATACTGAGCAATGATTAGTCTGGTTAAGTACCTAAGTTAAGTTTTCTAGCCAATTTTTTTTTCTTTCATTTTTCAATAATTTTTTTTTTCAATTAGGTGATCTTAATCATCCCTAATTCAAGCATGTTTCTCTCAAAATTCTCCCTACTCAGTTCTTTGGTGAAGATATCTGCAATTTTCTTGTCAGTAGCACAAAATTCAATTGAGAACATTCCCTTTTCATAGTTGTCCCTAAGGAAGTGGTGTCTAACATATATGTGCTTAGTTATCTTATGATGAACCGGGTTCTTGGTCATACTAATGGCACTAGTGTTATCACATAAAATAGAAATGCATTCCACATCTATACCAAAGTCCATGAGTTGTTGCTTAATCAACAGCAACTGAGCATAGCAAGAGGTGCAGCCACATATTCAGCCTCAGCAGTAGACAAAGCTACTGAATTTTGTTTCTTGGTGACCCAAGACACAAGGCAGGATCCCAAAAAGTGAGCCATGCCTGAGGTACTTTTCATGTCAACCATGAAACCTGCATAATCAGCATCAGTATATCCTACAAGGTCGAAATTACTACCTTTAGGATACCAAAGGCACAAATAAGTGGTGCCTTTCAAATATCTCAAAATTCTCTTCACTGTAGTGAGGTGAGATTCCTTTGGATTTGCCTGAAACCTAGCACACAAACCCACACTGAACACAATATCAGGTCTGCTGGCAGTGAGATATAATAGAGACCCAATAATCCCTTTGTATAGCTTCTGATCAACGGATGAACCAGGTTTATCCACATCCAATTTTGTAGATGTGGCTATGGGAGTGTCTATTTCCTTTGAGTCCTCCATTTTAAACTTCTTCAGCAGTTCTTTCACATACTTTTGTTGATGGATCATTGTTCCATTTGGGTTTTGCTTGATTTGCAAGCCTAAGAAGAAGTTCAACTCACCCATCATGCTCATCTCAAACTCGTTCCCCATAAGTGTAGCAAATTCCTTACTCAGTTTTTCAGTAGTTGCCCCAAATATAATATCATCCACATATATTTGCACAACCAGGAGTTCTTTACCCTTTTCCTTTAAGAACAAGGTGCTGTCAATTTTGCCTCGTTTGTACCTATGTTCTAACAGGAATTTTGATAGCCGCTCATACAATGCTCTAGGTTCTTGTTTAAGACCATAGAGAGCCTTGTCAAGTTTGTATACGTGGTCTGGTGACTCATTGCTTTCAAAACCTGGAGGTTGTTTGACAAATACATCTTCCTTCAAATAGCCATTGAGAAAGGCACTCTTAACATCCATCTGATGGAGAGTGAATTCCATATGTGCAGCAAATGCTATAAGAAGTCTGATTGCCTCCAGTCTTGCCACAGGGGCAAAGGTCTCATCATAGTCAATTCCCTCTTCTTGACTATACCCTTGAACAACCAGTCTGGCCTTGTTTCTTGTAACAGTTCCATCCTCATCGAGCTTGTTCCTGAAGACCCACTTTGTGCCAATCACTGATCTGTCTAGTGGCCTGGGTACCAAGTGCCATACTTGACTTCTTTCAAACTGATTGAGCTCATCTTGCATGGCATTTACCCAATCAGCATCTTGTAGGGCTTCACCAATGTTCTTTGATCGATTAAGGATAGGAAGGCATCAAACGCACATATATTTTTCAAGGAGGCTCTTATTTTGATTCCGGATGACAAATCTGTTATGATGTTCTCAGGAGGATGAGAACTTTGATATATGTGTGGTTTGAGTACCAATTGTTCACTTCTGGATGATTCTATGGTGTCTTGATGGTGTGGAATAGGATTAGGGCCAAGATTCACATGTTGAATTCCCCATGTCATGTTGCTTGGGTTAGTTGGAACTGGTCCATCACATGTTCCATCTTCCATGGTTGCTTCATAGTGTTCACTGCTTCTCACTAGTCCAAGCTCCTCATCTTCTGGTTCCTTTCTCAGAAAGAGTGTTAGTTTCATCAAAGACAACATGCACACTCTCTTCCATACACATAGTTCTTTTATTGTACACTTTATAGGCTTCGTTATGTGATGAATATCCCAAGAATACTCCCTCATCACTTCTGGGATCAAATTTACCTAGGGAATCTTTGCCATTATTGTGCACAAAGCATTTGCATCCGAAAGCCCTAAGATGGGATATGTTGGGCTTTCTCCCTTTAAGTAATTCATAAGGAGTCTTCTCTACCAGTGGCCTGGTCATACATCTATTGATTATATAGCAAGTAGTGTTTATTGCTTCTGCCCAGAAGTTGTGTGGTAGTTTGCTAGAAAGAAGCATGGTTCTTGCCATGTCCTCAAGAGTTCTATTTTTCTTTCCACAACCCCATTTTGCTGTGGGGTTCTAAGGGCAGAAAAGTTGTGATTGATACCATGTTCATCACAGAATTCAGCAAACTTAGCATTTTCAAATTCAGTAGCATGGTCAGACCTTATTGATGCTAGTTGATGTCCTAACTGATTTTGAGTTTTCTTAACAAATGAGGTAGACATATCAAACGCTTAATCCTTATATGTCAGAAATAAGGTCCAAGTGAACCTTGAATAATCATCAACTAGCAACATCACATATTTCTTACCACCTCTGCTCAGAGTGCTCACTGGACCACACAGATCCAGATTGAACCAGTTCCAATGTCCTGGTGGTACTGACCATTTTCTTACTTTTGAATGAGGATCTTACCTGCTTCCCCCTTGCACATGCCTCACAAAATTTGTCTTTCTTGAACTTAATGTTAGGGAGTCCCACCAATAAGTCCTTATAGACTAATTTGTTAAGCTTATTTAGACTTTCATGTCCAAGTCATTTGTGCCAAAGGATGGGATCACTGTCCAAAACACTTAAGCAAGTGAGTTCATTTTCAGACAGTG
>ML260411.1:0-51867 GCA_005239495.1 Nicotiana undulata | reverse complement strand
CTGAATCACAGGTTTGATACGTGATCAGGGAGATATCAGACTTATTTTACTTTCCCCTGAGTCACAGGTTTGATTCGTGATCAGGGAAAAATATACTACTATTTTCATCGGCCCCCGAGTCACAGGCATGATTCGTGATCGGGGAGAGTTTTACTTTGCATAGTCAGCACACGAGTCGCAGGTATAATTCGCGATCGTGGGGAGCTTATCATTATCGAGTCAGCACACGAGTCGCAGGTATAATTCGCGATCGTGGGGAGCTTATCATTATCGAGTCAGCACACGAGTCGCAGGTATGATTCGCGATCGTGGGGAGCTTATCACTATCGAGTCAGCGCACGGGTCGCAGGTATGATTCGCGAACGTGTGGAGCTTTATGACCGTGTCAGTCCTTATGACCCACCATTATGACTTCGGCTGATAGTCTTGTTCGTGTCAGTTATATATATGTACNAGAAGTCAATGATATAACTATGAATAGCTTACAAAGAAAAATCATGTTTGAGATCAGTTACTGTTGTTGTTTACATGTTCGTATACTTGATGTACTTTCTCACATGATGTATTGCTCAGTATGTATTTTATTTTATTATGTACTGTACCTTAGTGAGTATGTATTCTACCTCTCGTCACTACTCTTTACGAGTTTAGACGAGATACTCACTGGGTACATATGTGATTATATGTACTCATGCTGCACTTTTCTTTCTTTTTCTGCACTTGACTGTGCAGGTACTGAGGCTGGTCCGTCTGGTCGTCCGCTTGTTGATAGATACTGATCGCGGCGTCGCTCTACACGGTGAGTNCTGTTGTATCTTTGTAGCCGCCTGTTGACACTGTGACACTAGTCCTGGCACACACTTGTTGTAGTTATCGGGGTTGTACATATATTGGGCCTAGCTGTGGTTCAGCTTGTTTCTACGGTTTTACCCCATATTGTTATTGTATTCCGCATTTTTATTGTTATTGTTGTTCGTTGGCTTGCCTAATCTCGCTGTTAGGCGCCATCACGACCTGGACCGGTTTTGGGTCGTGACATAACCAGTAATGGAAAATGGTCGATAAGGTAAGGGAATCGATGATTGATTCCATTTCTAGGTTGGACTCCGAGGAAAAATGAGTGACGGCGCTAGGGTTTCAGAAGAGGAGAAGAATAGAGCACTTGAGAGAGTTTAAGGGTGGTGGATGGTAGAGAATGGTTTAGGGTTAAGGGGGTTTGGGTATAATTAAAAGGGTTAGGTGAGTGGTGGGTCGTTGATCTCTGAAATCAACGGCCAGGATTCAAAAGAGGGGCTGGAGCGGATTAATTAAACGGGTTACCGGTTGGGTTATTGGGTTAGGGGTCATTTGGTTTGGGCTGGAGTGTTGGGCTGGTGTATTTTGGGTAATTGGGCTAGGGGTTGGTCCGAAAATAAGCTTTAAATGGGATGTTATTTAAATACCGAAATATAATTAATACACGATCTGTAAAAAATGATAACTAAATAATAAAATATCATTTGTTCATAAAATAAAAAAAATAGTTATTTAACACTATAAAAAGTATAAATAGATTATTTTGGCATAAATAAAGTAGTTATAAGTACTTATATGCTATTATTTCAAGTGTGCAATTTTAGCCTAAAAATGTAAATATAATTATGACAAATATGTTAAAAAATATTTAAAACCTAATATGGGTGTAAATGGTGAAATTAGATGATAAAATCATTGTGAAATAATTTATGAGTATTTATATAATAATAATGTAGGAATAAATTGATTTAAAACCTTTTTAAAATTATAGATTTTTATGAAAAATGCTTGTATATGTCTATAAATCAAGTGATGGTGCATATGCACTATTTTGAAAGTATATATGTATATTCAAAAAATATGTGGAAAATATTAGGCATCAACAGTGGGGTGAAGTAGATCTTCATGTTGTGTTGTGAGTTCAGACTCAGGGAAATAAAGTGATTGCGTAATAGTTATGATTATGGAGGAGTATAGAGAGATATCAGTTTAAAGCTAAGCAGGTGGGGCTATTTCCTGCGGGTGTCTTGGGATTGTGCGACCCTTATATTGTTTTGTAGAGAATTCTCCTTTTACCAGTGAATAATATATGTTGCAATTTGAGTTTAGATCGCTTGTGGAATTTGGCATGACTATTACAAAGGTGGATTTGAGATTCGCAGATAATTTGAAGTATCAAATGGTTTGCGTTAAAGGATCTTAGGAAGGATTTAGTTGAATCTCGATGCAGTATTACGGCTATAATGAAGTATGGGCATTCTGAATTATTGTGTGTATTTGTAACGACCCGGTCGGTGGTTCTGAGAGTTTAGCCCGTTTTCCCCATTTATGCTTCATTCTTATATGCTACAACTCTTTTATGTTGTGTTCGGTTGACTGGTTCGGGTTTGGAGTGGTTGTGGAGAGAAATGAGACACTTAGTCTCTTAAGTCGGCTTTATAGTTATGAAAGTCAACCAAAAGTTGACTTATAGGTAAATGACCCTCAAAATATGGATTTTATGGATCGGATAGCTTCGTTAGGTGATTTGGGACTTAGGAGTGTGTTCGAAATTTTATTTTGAGGTCCGGAGTAGAATTAGGCTTGAATTGGCGAAATTGAGTTTTTGACGATTTCCGGTCGGCAGTGGAAAATTAGCTATAAGGGTTGGAATGGATGTCTGGAAGTTGGAATAGGTTCGTGGTGTCATTTTGGAGGTGTGTATAAATTTCCAGGTCATTCGGAGGTGGTTTTGTTAGATTCGGCATCGTTGGCAAATTTCGGAAGTTTAGAAATCCTTAGGCTTGAATCATGAGTTGATTTTGTGTTTTGATGTTATTTCGGCTGTTCCGAGGGTTTAACTAAGTTCGGGTGATCATATATGAATTGTAGGTACCATTGGTTGGGGCCCCTAGGGTCTCGGGATGATTTCGGATAGTCATCGAGAGGTTTAAAGTTGGGAAAATGCAGCAAAGCTGCTGCTGGTGCTAAGTGTCTAGTGTGGCCGCACCTGTGGATGGGGAGCCGCAGGTGCGATGCCCGCATGTGCTATTGGCCTTGCGTAGATGCGTAAATAGGGAGCTTGGCCTGGGAGCATAGGTGTAGAGGTTGGCTCGCACCTGCGAGACCGCATGTTCGATATGTTGGTCGCAGATGCGGATCTTGAGGAATAAGTGGAATCCGCACCTGCGATGCTTTTCCTACACGTGCGGCATTGCAGAAGCGGATATTTGGACCGCAAATGCGGTTTTGCTGGGCAGAGTGTATAAATTAAACCATTCACTAATTTTGGGTTATTCTTCACCATTTTTGTTCGGACTTGGAGCTTTTGAGGGATTCTTTAAGAAGGATTCATGGGGAAACACATTGAGGTAATGTTTTTGAACCTTATACTCGATTCTATGGTGATTTTCAATTAATTGAGCATGAAATTAATGGGATTTAATGGTAAGAATTGAAGGGTTAGGGGTTGGAAATTTGAAGGTTTGATTTGGGGATTTGAGGGGTCATATGAGATTTGATTTTGATGAATTTGGTATGTATAGACTCGTGAGTGGGTAAGGATTTTAGTTTTGTAAATTTGGTCAGATTCCGAGGTGTAGGCCCGGGGTTCGGGTTTGTCCAATTCCAGGATTTGTGATGAAATTTGATAATTTTGATGTGGAATTCATCCCTTTAGCACATATTAATGATACAATACTGATTTTGGTTAGGTTTGGGGCGATTTGAGGCTGAGCCGAGCGACAAGGGCATCGTGGAGTAGACTTTCATCCGGTTTGAGGTAAGTAATGTCTGTAAATCTCGTCCTGAGTGTATGAAACCCCGGACTTCACACTGTATCACTATTTTGGAGTGGTGCACATACTAGATGATGAGTGTGTGGCTTATAAACCATATGACATTTCATGTTTAAAGATCATTACTATGTTTTGGGCGGAATGCCGTATTTGGGCCTCGTGCCATGTGTTTAGACCCTTGGGGGCTTTTTACGGCTATTCCTCACTATGTTGACTTATGATTTACACTCACTAATATAATGCTTAACTTATTTCGAACTCAGTCTCATTTACCCTATTTTTTATGCATAAAATGATATTTTAGGTCGAGGACCCCGTTTTTACTAATAGCACGAGTCGCTTTTGAGAGGTTTCTGACTGAGTGAGGCCGAGAGCCTATGTTGTGAGGAGTATATAAGGATCGGGCTGCACGCCGCAAATATATATATATATATATATATATATATATATATATATGGATCGGGCTGCACGCTGCAGCAAGATATGTTGGATCGGGCTACACGTTGCAGCGAGATATGTTGGATTGGGTTGCACGTCGCACCGATATAGCGCTTGGGCTGTATGAGCCATTCCTGAGTCTGTAAACCCCCAGTGAGCGCAGGTACCTACTGAGTGCGAGTGTCGAGTGCCGAGTGACGAGTGATTGGGAGGCATGAGTGCTGTGAGGTTGCCCGAGGGGCTGATTATGAGTGATTGTGAGGCATGGTGAGGGACTGATTATAAGTGATGTTATGCCCAAGGGGCGGTTTATTATTCAAGTTTTTTCCCTAGTGGCTACTTATGATTTATATCATTTTACACTAAACTTCTTGGACATATTATTGAAACTGTTGGAAATTACATTTTTCAAAGTATTTTCACTGAAATCGGCTTTTTAAGCGTGATGATTTAACGTATACACTATTGGAAAGAAAGACTGTACTTATCGTGAATTGATGACTTGATTTTATGTGTTTCTTACTGCTCAAACGTTATTTACTTTCATTAATGCTGAGTTGGCGTACTCACATTACTCCATGCACTTTGTGTGCAGATCCAGGTGCTAGGGCAGAGTGAGTTGTCTATCTGCTCCAGAGACTTCTCGGAGATTTGCGAGGTAGATACACGCATCCGCAGCCCTGCTTTCTCCTGCTTACTATTATAGAGTTTATTTTCAAGACTTGTATATTTTCTTTAGATGCTCATGACCAGTGACTACTGAATCTTGGGGTTGTATTTAACATTCGGTGTAGTTGTATTTGTTTAAAAAATGATTAAACGAAACCTTTATGGATTATCAGTTTAGTAATGACATAAAATAAAGGATTCTTTACGTTTTGAGTGTTAATTTGGCTGGCCTGGTTCCACGATAGGCGTCATCATGACTGTCGCGCCCCCTTTTTCTATCGCACGGGTCAGGTACGGAGAGATCGGGTTTATGACATTTTGGACAACTCCTTAAAGGAAAGGTTTAAGGAAGTGTCGCCACCTAACGATTTTATGGTGCGTTAGGGCACCTAGGGTTGATAACACATAGACTAGTTTGCATTACCCGAGATAAGGTAAGGGCTAGAAATTATCCCAAGGGGAAGGTGTTAGGCACCCCTCAAGATCCAGAATTGTGGGTCCCAGCCATGAATTTTGTGAATTTGGACGGTGAACAAGTAGCAAGTAAGGTTCATATAAGAGGGGATTTCAAACAAGAATGAAAATCTTTAAAGGTTTTGGAAAACATTAGAATAAACATTTGAAAAGAACTGTCCTAGGTTTAAAGTAATACGGATCACATCAATGCAATACCTAGTATGTCACACCTCGAAGAGGCGGCTACACGTGGTATTAGCGCACCGGTCATCATATATGTATTCTACCCTTCCCACCCCGTAAAGGTTATTTAAAATGCGTGTGTTGGTCACGAATGCTTATTGTGTGCTATTACCCGTCCCATCCTATAAGTCCTGGAGGGTATTTAGGACTAATAATCCTACAAGGTGAGTACTAGGCTGAACTCCTAGGTTTAAGAGGATAAAATACTAAGAGACATACATAACAAATAGGACTACAAATAAGGGAACAAGTAAAGACAAACAAAGGCTCACAGATCACTCCACAAGTAAACACGTAGGTAGCACGTCTCAAACACATTTAAGGTCTCAAAGACGGGAGTTTAAAAACAGGAATGCTGGAGTTGAAAACAGTAAGTTTCAAAAAGATACATTTTAGCAACTTAGCAGTGAAAGCAGAAGGTTCAGTTAAGATTGAATAATAAAAAAAAGAGATGATTGATTTTCAGAAACGCAACAGCTTGAGCAGTTAGAAGTATACGGTAATTTTAAAATTTTCAAGTAAAAGGAAAGATAGCTTTCAGAAAACCAGTAGTCGAGACAGGAATGTTTTTATTTTGAAATTCAGTAATCCAAAAAATGAGTGTGAGAATCCGGTAGTTCATAAGACCTTAATAAATCGCTTTTAGAAAATAGTTCAACAAGCATTCAGAGATAGAATGACTTTTGCAGAATGAAGTAACTTTGAAACCTAATAGTTGGAAGACATAATGGAACATGAATCAGGAAATCAGTAATGAGAAGTAAAATGCACAACTTCAAAATTATTTTAAAACAAAGCGGGAGTTTTTGGTAAAAGTAGAGTGAGCTTCAGAGAGGCAAAATAAGAGTGAGAGCAGCAGAGTTCAAAAATGTTTAAAGGGGGGGGGAGGGGGGCAGGTCAGTTTTAACGATAGCAAACAAAGCACAATCAATTTGATTTTTATACATGTTAGGCATATGGTTTGCCTAGATGTTGTACACATTTCCTACTTATTTTGAAGGGTGAACATGCATATTCGATTTTGATTAGACACGCAGGATAGTATACTTGTAGAAGCGTTTTAAACCACTTAGCCATATTTTAATAAGGCTATTAGATTAACATGTTAATTAGGCGTTCAACTACTGTAATTCGAAGAGATAAGAAGTCCTAAGGATAGGATATCTAATGCACATAGGGGTACCCTAAGAACATGGTTTCTAGATGAAGAATGCAGTGGTAATGCTTTATGACCGTTTATTAGCTTGTTATTAACTGTGATCATGGTTACGAAATGAGTATAATAACATGCTGAAAGTAGAGGACCTAAAGCAGGATTTCTAATGCATCTGCATGTCCTAGGCAGGTTATCTATTGCACATGTAGATAACTAAACCCTATAAACATGTTTTCTACCCATTATTAAGCTAAGCATGCATAACCCTCCCATATTCACTATCCAGCCCCAATTATTCGTTTACAAATTATTACAAACCAATAATAAATAAATTACATTAATGAAAGAAAAAATAAGAAGCTACTTCTATAGGGAGCCTTCAATCGGCCCAATCTCCCAGCCTCACTCCTTTCGAGTTTCACAGCCTTAATGGCCTGGGTGCGGCAAAGCTCCCAAGGGGCCCAATGGATCCCTGGCCAATACCAGCACCCAAGAAAATTGCCAAGATTTTAACAAGTGCAGTGTAGAGTTACCAGCCTTGTGTGTCAAAGTTCAATGAGTACTCAGGGGTACTCAAGGCAATGCTCACACGAAGGGGGTAGGACCTAATTTTCTAAGAGTAGTGTGAAGTGCAGGGAAGAGAGGAAAGTTCATAGTTTAAGAAAGGAGTTTTCAAAACTGGAGAGTTGTTTTCTAAAGATTAACTTAAAACTAACAGAAACATTAATCAAAAGTTTAGCAGTACAGAATTGCACACAAGGATAATGGGGAAAAGGGGAAAAATAGATCACATAATAACACTAAGAGATAAAGAGACTTATGAAAACTCACTAAGCATGAGTACACAAAATCAAAGAGATTCAGGGACCAAGAAATGGTCGAATTTAGACATAATAGTAGGCAATAATAGAATACATGTAGCACTGGTAAGATGAGGAGCAAACGATAGCCATAAGCATGTAAGTCAAAAGTAGTAATAACAGATAAAGGTTTAGGGGAATCAGGGACACTTGATACTTGAACAGGAAAAAGATGGCCTAGAAGGTGTATACAAGAATAGGTAAAGAAAGTATAGACTTAATCATAAGCACGTAAAGAGATAAGCTTAGAAAGTATCAACAGGCAAACAGGGCATTAATTGCATGTAGAACAGTAGAAGCATAGGTAGAGAACAATTAAGAGCATGACATACTGAAGTAGTAATAACTACATTGGTTTGGAACTTTGAAATTAATTAGGACATACCAATAACAAGAGGGCAAAGCATAATGAAAGAGCCAAGTATGAGCACAATAGCAGCCCTGGCTTACATCCGGCTACTAAGAGACAAGAGAAGGGAACAACAGTTGAACAGAGAAAGAAAGAGAGCAAGAGCACAAGAGAGAATAGTGTGTATTGTTGTGTGTGTTGTGCAATGTATCAGTGTATTCAGTATGAATCTCAGTGTTTTTCAGTTAAGAGTGAAGGCAGAGTATATATAGTTGAAAAGCAAGTAATGAATAAGGTAAAAATCAAGTCAAGTAGTAATTGAAGGAACTCGAAATCAATTAATCAGGAAATTAAGGCAAGTACTCCCTTAACTCAAGGGATTTTATTCAAACGGTAAGAATCAGTAAAATAGAAGGCAAGAAGAATCAATACACGATTAATAAGGAAAGGATCAATGTAGTTCAGCAATGGTAAGAACTAGGGATTAGTAAAATAAAAGTCAAGCCAAGTCTTCCCTTAATTAAGGGAGACATTTCAAAGACTAAGGGAAAAGTGGCAAATAAGGAAACAATTCACATAAGGAAATCATTCAAAGTACCTTAAGAATAGCGTAAGTAATCATGGCTAGGTACTTAGGGTTTAATTAAAGAAACAACAGTAACAGTCAATTAATAGAGTAGTCGATCACATAACAAGGTAATAAAATAATTTGAAGTTGTAAACCAAAGGAAGTAGTCGGAAATCAGACAAGTATCCACACAAAATCAGGGATTCGAAATTGATACTAATTAAGGGAATGTATCGTGTATCAGCATATAGAAAACAATGCAGTACTACTTACAATCATTCAGGGATTCAAGATAATACTGATTCAAGCATAAGAAATGACAAAATCAAAGACTCAGTAGCACAGCGAAGCAGCAATCACAAAGAAACAGGAATCACTCATGGGAAAATAGACACACGTACAATACAAAAGAGCAGACATACTAAAGTTTAAAGAAGTGTTAAAACTAAAGTTTTAGCATAACAAGCCATGATTCAAAGTGGTAAACACTTAAGCATGCGAGAAAAGTCACTGGAACTTTGAGAAAGTTGTTTTGAAGAAAAAACTTTAGAAACCCTAAGTAGAACATGTTTAAAAACGGAAAACCTTTGAGAAAGAGTGTAATAATACTAGTAATAAACCCATATTCAGTGTAGATCTAAGAAAAATCAAAAGGTTCAAAATTTAGGGTTTCAGAGATATCGGAGAAAGTAGAAGAACCAGCTGTGAAACACAAGGATAGTGGTAGTTATGGCATGATCGTGTCAAAACCCCACCGGAGGAGGCCGGAAAACCAACCAAGCAGGAACCCCAGTAGTTGTTGGGCATGGTAAAGACCACTGAAGGTCTCAGAGATGAAGTAGACCGGAGAAAGAGGAGTCATGGCGGCTGGTAGTCGAAAGGGGTGAGACTGGAGGTGGCCGAGAAGCCCATCGGAGAAGACGAAGAACCAGAAGGTTCTAGAGAGAAAGGGAGAGGAAGAGACGAAGAGAGAGAGTGAGGAGTCTCGAAAATGAGACGGGGAAGGGGGTTAGGTGAGAGTTAATTTAGGAAAGGGGGGATCTAGGCCGTTGATCTTATTTGATCAACGACTCAGATTTAATTAGGGGTTGGTCCGGGTAAGGATTAGGATTGGGTTGGGTTAATTGGGTTTGGGTTGAGTATTTAATTAGGCTAGTTTTTAAATAAAAGGTGGCTAGATATTAAATACCCTGAAAAATAGATAAATAATTAAATAACCCGCCAATAATTATACAAAAAATGAAATTGAGTTTAAATGAATGAAATTAAGGGAATTAAACAATATTAAATATAAAAAATGACTAATTATCGAATTAAAATAACATAAAGTGTGCAATATAAAATTGCAAAATCATTGTAATTATAGCTAAATAATGCCCAATTGGCTAATTTATAAAATAATTGGATTTTAATAAATAGAAAATGATTACAACTGATATACTGAGCTAGGAAGTATTTTTAAAATTATTTAGGGCATAATTTATGAATTATTTTAAATATGAAATGTTAAATAGACAGGGAAATAAATTAATAAAAGTATGAAAAAAATAGGAAAAATGCTCATTATTGCAAAGAGTAATTTTGAGAGATTATATGCAAGTTTGAAAATAATTTGAGGAAAAATTGGGTATCAACAATGACTAGTTAAGATTTGGGGTCGTGACAAGTTGGTATCAGAGCCTAGGTTACATATGACTCACCGGTCATGAGCAGGTTTAGTAGAGTCTTGCGGATCGGTACGGAGACATCTGTACTTATCTTCGAGAGGTTGCAAAACCCTTAGGAAAAATCTCGCATTCTTGAATTCTTTCCGTGTGAATCCATTTATTCATCCAAAAGTGTAACTCTTTGAATTACTTTCATGTATTCGAATGCGCACGTGAGCGCTCGGTATCAGTCGTGCATCGAGGCTTGTGATTTCCATGGTGAGGTGCGAGATGTGATTTTTAGCATGTTGATAATGGGCCAGTCTGGAGGACTTGAGGCCGGGTTTTGTCTCTGGCTTGAGTGCTGAGATTTCGAATGTGTGAGCACATGCATTTGGGACTTATATCTCCGTTTGTGTCCTTATTGGTGGGGTTTTTGTGGTTGGATGACTATGTGGTGAGTGTGATTCGATGGTGAGATATGTTCATATTGTTTGATTGTGACGAAAAGGATTGCCTGAAGATTTAGCAAGAACTATTGAGTGTTTGACTTCTGTCTTGAATCGGCATATGGCCTCAATATGTGAGTGTATTGGAAGACCTCTCATGTAGTTTAGTTGTGGAGGGAAGTGGAATCTTCTTGTTGTCTTATGAGTTCCTGGTGATGTCATTTGGGCTGACCAATGTCTAAGTAGCGTTCATGTATTTGATTAACAGTGTATTCCAGCAGTATTTATACTCTTTCATTACTGTATTCATTGATAGCATCGTGTCGTACTCACATAGCCAGGAGGAGTGTACTCAGCATTGATGAGGGTATATAGAGATTGATGGAGGAGAAGCTTTATGCAAAGTTTTTGGCTCAGTTCAGTAGCATTCTTGGGGCACGTGGTGTCCAGTGAGGGTATTCAGGTGGTCAGACGAGTGTGGGTAGAGCTTCCAGAAGCTCAAGATTTCATTGACCACTCTTGTGTTAGTTCTGCCATCAGCTTCAGGTTCTTATACCGCGTATTGTGATGCCTCGAGGGTAGGCATTAGTTGTTTTAATGCGGGAGGATAAAGTGATTGCGTAATAGCTATGATTTTTGGAAGGGTATAGAGATATCAATTCGAGGCTAAGCAGGCGGGGTTATCTCCTGCGGGGTGTCCTGAGGTTATGTGATCCTTATGTTGTTTTATAGCAAGTTCTCTTTTACTAGTAGTTGATATATGCTGCAATTTGAGTATACATCGCTTGTTGAAGTTGGAATGACCATCACAATGGTTAATGCGAGATTTGCAGATGATTCGAGATATCAGATGATTTGTGTTATACGAGCTTATGAAGGATATAGTTGAATCTCACTGTGATATGGCGGCGGTGTTAGAGTATGGGCATTGTGATTTATTGATTATTTTGACCTATGGCTTTGAACCAAGTGGGGAAGTCTGCTAATGATAAGTTGGTTGTACGATTATGTGTTACATTGGTTTCAATTCAAGGTATACTGATGAATCAATTATGACCTGCACATATGGAGTTTGAGAATGACTCGAGTAATGGAAAATCTTTGTAAACAGGTTGTAATGTACTCTATGGGTAGATGGGTTTTATTGAATGATTGAGTTGTAATTGTAAAAGGTGTAGTGGGTGCAGTGTATGAATTTGCTTGTTGCTTCAAGTGTGTGGATTACTTCCTAGTATGTTGGTGTGCAAATGGGGCCATGTCGTTCTGTCTGTTTGATCAGTATAATTGAGATTTGCATAGAGTGGAGGACTCTCGAGAATGGTTCTGATGGATTCAAGGTTATATATAGCAATTGGGAATCTTCAAGGTGTGTATTTGGCTAGAACTGAGTTTTACGTTGGAGGCTGACAAGACTTGTGGCATTTCTACATTATCATGGATTCTACATATCAGTATCAGGAAGGTGAAGGTAATGGCTTTAGATTCGCAGGAAGTCTCTTAGGGGTAAGTATTTTGAATGTGGTACTTTTGGGGATATTTGAGAGAGTATTTAGTGGCATACGAGCCTTAGACGGTACGGTCTTATGCTTGGGTCGTGTGGTGAGTCTAGGTTGAGAATTGCGGTATTATGGCAAGAAGAATTATCAATTCGAAGGTAAGTCATAAGGAACTTGGATAAATAGGACAGAATTGTAGTAGGTCGGATCGGCATGGTAAGGGATATGATTAGTTCTTTGGGTGGTTATGAGGCAATGAGTTTTTACAGGTATTTCTTAGTAATGCTCTTGGGTTTTGGTGACCTGCGTAGCTTGTCTGAGTTAGAAGGATCCAGTCCTAACGTCTTGGTGTTGTACAAATGGGATTTGGATAGTTCTTGATGGTTTTTACTACGGTTAGAGATGTGTATTTTCTACTGGCGAGTGGAGCATGTGATGTATAGTGATTTTGCTTCTAGATGGTATCAAATGTAAATTTCTTGGCTAGTTGGGTACGTTGTTGCTTGTGGCTCAGAAAGGATTATGAAGTTCTCACATTTATCATAGGATGGCATGATGTACGTGGTATGTCGTGTAGATTTGAGATTTGCATGTGTGAGGTCTCGGTTCAGTTCTGGAAGGAAGGTCATAAATTCTTAGGCAGCATTGGTAGTTTCAGATTACTAGGTAAATGATATCACTAATTGGTGCGGCTCGATGAGGGTATACATTTCAGAATGGGCAATGTATTTGAGTTCAGGGTGCTTCATTAGTATTGTGGCGCTCTCTTTTTGGATCGATTGTAGATATTCAAGGTTTCTTGGTGGCACAGAAGAATTTTAGGGGTATCCCTCATGGAATGACTGAGTATTAGAGGTGTGTTACGTATTCGAGCGGTGGAGTTGGGATCAGATATGGTGATTCGTGCGCTTCATGGACTTCGAGACTGAGAGTTCTCATAAACAGGTTGTTTTGTGGTTGTGGACTGTGAAGATGCGAGCAAAGCTAGTCAGATGTTAGTATGGGCCAAGATTCAATCATTGTGAACCTTCGGAGAGTTACCTATCTTTTGTGAGTGACCAGAGTTTATTTAGGTTATTGGTAGACCCAATATGGGTGTGTGTTCTGCATTGGGTCGCTATTGTTGACTCCGAATTGGTATTGTTGAGGGATGTACCATTCAATTGTTATTGAGTTTATTTGTGTTCTGGAGTTATCTATGAGTTACCCTTCAGTGTTGCGTGGGGTTGTGATTGTTTGTTATAGGCACATATGGTGTAAATCTATTTGGAAATCATAGCGGTATTTGAGTAAGGTAAGTAATTGGGCATTGCGGGATTGAGAGGTATTGGTTATGTTCTTTTGGGTTCGTGTGGCATGGTATCGTCTGATTTCCCCGTTGTTATGGAAATGCACTTTGAGTACTTGATGTCGAATTGCGCATGGTTATTGATTTTGGGAAAGGTGGCTTGAAGTATTTCATGTGGTCCAACGTTGGATGGGATCACGCATTGTATGGGAGTTACGTGGAGGTATTATCCATGGTGTCAGATTCGTGTGTTTGGATTTTACGATGTGTGACAGGCTTTTAGCATGGTGTTGTGATGGTAATTGTTAATGGCAGGATAGTCCTCTCATGTGAATATTCTTTTTTATGATTTGAGCTCGTGGGATGTTGCTATTGAGTGCACGAGTTGCACAGGTTATGGTCTTGGATTATATTGATGCGTCATGTCATCAGAGTGTTCGTGTTGGATGAGAAGAAGTCATTGGGCCTAGAATGAATACTACCAGAGTTGACTACAATATGGTTGGAAGGATGATATCGAAAGTTGGCTTAGAAATCTGCTATAGTTTCTGTCGGAGAAATGGGAGCTCCATGACTGGCTGATCGGACGAGTGGTTGCTAGTTTCTACTTGTTTCTTTCATCATCGACAGCATATGAAAGTGTTAGAGCGAGGCATTGCTTGATAAGAGGTTATGTACCGATATTGGGTTGTTTTGAGCAGCTATTGTGATTAGGGTTCTATGAGTGTTTGAGTCATGCGGTATATTATGTGATTACATCCTTGGGTTACAGATATGGCTTGATACAACGTGTTCAGACTTATTCAGTTTATAGTTGTGGAATTGTGATGTTGTAAATTATTTCAGAAGTGGAAATCTGGTTCTAAGGTTTACGGGTCAGGTTGGATTTCGAAATTTCAACTATGTGGTGCTATTGGACCTATATGGGATAGGGTGACATGGGATCACCCCAGGGTATGTTCATGCTGGGTTACACGTCAATTTTGATGGTTTTTTTTCAAAACAACTCTGGGCAAGTTCGAGGACGAACGTATGTTTAAGTGGGGGAGAATGTAATGACCAGATCGGTCATTCTGAGAGGTTAGCATGTTTTCCCTATTTCTGCTTCATTTTTGTATGCTACAGCTCTTTTATGTTGTGTTAGGTTGAGTTGTTCGGGTTCGGAATGGTTGTGGAGAGAAATGAGACCCTTAGTCTCTTAAGTCGGCTTTATAGTTAGGAAAGTCAACTAGAAGTTGACTTATAGGTAAATGACCTCCAATTGTGGATTTTATCGCTCAGATAGCTTCTTTAGGTGATTTGGGACTTAGGAGTGTGTTCAGAATGTTATTTTGAGGTCCGGAGTAGAATTTGGCTTGAATTGGCAAAATTGAGTTTTTGGCAATTTCCGGTCGGCAGTGGAAAATTAGCTATCGGGGTCGGAATGGAATTCCAAAAGCTGGAACAGGTTCGTAGTGTCATTTTGGAGGGGTGTGTAAATTTTCAGGTCATTCGGAGGTGGTTTGGTTAGTTTCGGCATCGTTGGCGAATTTCGAAAGTTTAGAAATCCTTAGACTTGAATCATGAGTTGATTTTGTGTTTTGATGTTATTACGGGTGTTCCGAGGGTTTTAGTAAGTTTGGATGATCATATAAGACTTGCGGGTACCATTGGTTGGGCCCCCGAGGGGCTCGGGATGATTTCGGATGGTCAGCATGAGGTTTAAACTTGGGATATGAAGCAAAAGCTGTTGCTGGTGCTAAGTGTCTGGTGTGGCTGCACCTGCGGATGGGGAGCCGCAGGTGCGATGCCCGCATGTACGATTGTCCTTGCGCAGATGTGGAAATAGGGAGCCTGGCCTGGGAGCGCAGGTGCGGAGGTTGGCTCGCACCTGCGAGACCGCAGGTGCGATATGTTGACCGCAGATGCGCATCTTGAGGAATAAGTGGAATCGGCACATGGGATGTTTTTTCCGCAGGTGCGGCGTCGCAGAAGCGGATACTTGAACCGCAGATGCGGTTTTTCTGGGCAGAGTGTATATATTAAACCCTTCGCAAATTTTGGGTTATTCTTCACCATTTTTGTTCGGACTTGGAGCTTTTGAGGGATTTTTGAAGAAGGATTCAAGGGGAAACACATTGAGGTAATGTTTTAGAACCTAATACTCAATTCTATGGTGATTTTCAATTAATTGAGCATTAAATTTGTGGGATTTAATGGTAAGAATTGAAGGGTTAGGGCTTGGAAATTTGAAGGTTTGATTTGGGATTTGAGGGGTCATATGATATCAGATTTTGATGTATTTGGTATGTATAGACTCGTGAGTGAGTAAGGATTTCAGTTTTTTAAATTTAGTCCAATTCTGAGACGTGGGCCCGGGGTCGGGTTTGGCCAATTCCGGGATTTGTGATGAAATTTGATGATTTTGATGGGGAATTCATCCCTTTAGCACATATTAATGATATAATACTGATTTTGGTTAGATTCGGGCCAATTTGAGGCCGTGCCGAGCGACAAGGGCATCGTGGAGTAGACTTTCATCCGGTTTGAGGTAAGTAATTTCTGTAAATCTCATTCCGAGGGTATGAAACCCCAGACTTCACACTATATCACTATTTAGGAGTGGTGCACATACTAGATGACGACTGTATGGCGTACATCGACGAGGATTGTGACTTGGTCCGTCCCGTAGCAACTATTAAGTTGCGTATTTGATTATAAGCCATATGATATTTTATGTTTAAAGATCATTACTATGTTTTGGGCGGAATGCCGTATTTGGGCTTCGTGTCGTGTGTTTAGACCCCTTGGGGGATTTTTACTGCTATTCCTCACTATGTTGACTTATGATTTACACTCAACCATATTATGCTTTACTGATTTCCAACTCAGTCTCATTTACACTATTTTATATGCATAAAATGATATTTTTTGTCGAGTACCCCATTTTTATTGATAGCCCGAGTGGCTTTTGAGAGGTTTCTGACCGAGTGAGGCCGAGAGCCTATGTTGTGAGGATTATATATGGATCGGGCTGCACACCGAATCAATATATATATATATATCGGGCTGCACGCCGCACCGAGATATGTTGGATCGAGCTACACGCCGCACCGAGATATATGGATCGGGCTGCACACTGTAGCGATATTGGGTCGGGCTGCACGCCGCAGCGATATAACACTTGGGTTGTTGTAGCCCCTCCGGAGTCTAAACACCCCCAGTGAGCGCAGGTACCTACTGAGTTCGAGTGCCGAGTACCGAGTGCCGAGTGACAAGTGATTGGGAGGCATGACTGGCTGTTAGGTTGCGCGAGGGGCTGATTATGAGTGATTGTGAGGCATGTTGAGGGACTGATTCTGAGTGATGTTTCGCCCGAGGGGCGGTTTATTATTCATGTTTTTGCCCGAGTGGCTACCTATGATTCATATCGTTTTACTCTAAACTTCTTGGACATTTTATTGAAGTTGTTGGAAATTATATTTTTCAAAGGATTTTCACTGAAATCGGCTTTTTAAGCATGTTGATTTAACGTATACACTATTGGAAAGAAAGACTCAGCTTATCGTGAATTGATGACTTGATTTTATATGTTTCTTACTGCTCAGGCCTTATTTACTTTCATTACTACTGAGTTGGCGTACTCACATTACTCGCTGCACCTTGTGTGCAGATCCAGGTGCTAGGGAAGAGTGAGTTGTCTATCTGTTCCAGAGACTTCTCGAAGATTTGCGAGGTAGCTGCACGCGTCTGTAGCCCTGCTTTCTCCTGCTTACTATTATCGAGTTTATTTTCCAGATTTGTATATTTTCATTAGATGCTCATGACCAGTGACTCCGGGATCTTGGGGTTGTATTTAACATTCGGTGTAGCCGTATTTATTTTAAAAATGATTAAACGAAACCTTTATGGATTATCAGTTTAGTAATGATATAAATAAAGGATTCTTTACGTTTTGAGTGCTAATTTGGTTGGCCTAGTTCCACGATAGGCACCATCACACCTAGTTTAAATTTGGGGTCGTGACAAGTTGGTATCACAGCCTAGGTTACATAGGACTCACTGGTCATGAGCAGGTTTAGTAGAGTCTTGCGGATCAGTATGGAGACGTCTTTACTTATATTCAAGAGGTTGTGGAACCCTTAGGAAAAATCTCACGTTCTTGAATTCTTGTCGTGCGGATCCATTTATTCAGCCAAAAGCGTAACTCTTTGAATTCCTTTCATGTATTCGAATGCGCATGTGAGTTGTCACGACCCAAAATCCTAACTCAGGTCGTGATGGCGCCCAACAGCGGGGTCAGACAAACCAACACTCAATTTACTATGAGTGTTGAGTGTAAATTGCGAAGCGGTCACATGCACACACAATATTCCCTTAAAATTGCTTTCCATAAACAATTCCTTCAAATTATCAAATTCCATAAATCTCAGAGAAACAATGCTACATAAAGTCATGAATTCAAGAAGCATATAATTCATTTCTAGGAAAAACACAAGGCATGATGTGGGCCTAACTACCCGGACATAACAATAATAGCCGCTACGTACGGACTCTCGTCACTTGGTACGTACGTAGCCCCCACAAACATTAACACATAGCATTTAGATCACCTATGGGGACAATTCCCTCTTACAAGGTTAGAAAGGAGACTCACCTCGTGTCGAACCTACTCCCCAAGTCAAGATTGCGCCCAAAACTCCGAACTCGTCACCCAAGGACTCGAAACTAATCAAACGTTACGTAAATATATCAAATTATACTCAAATCAGGGAATTCTCCTACTTACTTAGTCAATTCATCATTCTTGAAGAAATCCCAAAATTCACCTCTGGGCCCGCACACTCAGATTTCGAAAATTCTTGAAGGAAACACTCACCCATAACCTAAGAATCGTAAATATATGATTTTTGTATGATCATACCAAAATTCACGGGTAATTCCCTAAATTCTCTAAAGCCCTAGGTTACTACCCAATTCCTTGATTTTCACTAATTAGGTAGTTAATTTAACTAGTAATTCAAGTATTAAACTAACACTAGGGTAGAATTTAGTTACCTCTTCAGTAGCTAGGTCGTGGGGCAGTTTTCCCAAGCTCTCAAGGCCTCTAATGGTGGAAGAAATGGAGAAAAATGAACATTTCCCGTGTTTTAAAAGAACACACTGCCTATAGTGGTTCCGCACCTGCGGCTCAAGGACCGCACATGCGGTCTCGCACCTGCGAGAAAAGTCTTGCACCTGCGGAAGTGGACAAGAGGTCCTGGGCTCGCACCTGCGTTCAGGAGTCTGCACCAGCGGCTCCGAACCTGCGGGAAAAGGCCCGCACCTGCGAGAAATGGGCAGCCCACCAGGGGGTCGCACCTGCGAGGCGAGGACTGCAATAGCGGTCTCGCACCTCCGACTGGGCAACCGCACCTGCGGTCACACCAGATCAGGTGCACCAGCAACTGCTTCAGCTGGTGTTTTGGCCTCGTTTGGTGCCCGAGAGGCACCTGGGCCCACCCGAGCCCCCGTCCAATTATACCAACAAGTCCCAAATCATAATACGGACTCGCTCGAGCCTTCGAAACACTCAAAACAACGCTAAAACTCACAATCACCCTCAAAACCCCTAAAGATCAAACTTAAGAACTTCAAGTTCTTGAATTCGGTATCAATGCGCCGAACCGACTTATACTACTCGGAATGATACCAAATTTTTCGAGCACGTCATAAATGACATAACAGAACTAATCTCGATCTCGAAATTCCATTCGAACCTCGAAAACACAAAAACACGTTCCAAACCAAATTTCAAACTTAAGGAAACTCTTATTTCGATATTGGGCGCCGAAACGCTCCCGGGTCATCCAAAACCCATTACGAACATACGCCCAAGTCCAAAATCATCAAACGAACCTATCAGAACTCGATTCAGAGGTCGTTTACTCAAAATGTTGACCGAAGTCAAACTTGGCCAAAAAGGTCAACCTTAAGGAACTAAGTGTTCCTATACCACTCTAAACCCTTCCGAATCCCAAACCACCCGTCCCCGCAACTCATAAATCACAATAAGTCGCTATGGGAAGTTTCATTTGGGGGAATGAGGTCCGCTAACGCAAAATGACCGGTCGGGTCGTTACATTCTCCACCTCTTAAACAAATGTTCGTCCTCGGAAGGGTCTGGAATCATACCTGAAGTGATGAATAAGTGTGGATATCTGCTCCGCATATCCTCCTAAGACTCCCAGGTTGCCTCTTTGGCTGGTTGGCCCCTCCACTAGACCTTTACGCTAGAAACTTTCTTGGATCTCAACTGGCGATCCTGTCTAGCAATAATAGCAACTGGCTCCTCCTCTAGTGAGGGTATTCAGGTGGTCAGACGAGTGTGGGTAGAGCTTCCAGAAGCTTAAGATTTTATTGACCACAACCCCAGTGTTAGTTCTTCCATATGCTTCCGGTTCTTATACTGCGTATTGTGATTCCTCGAGGGTAGGCATTAGTTGTTTTAATGCAAGAGGATAAAGTGATTGCATAATAGTTATGATTTTTGGAAGGGTATAGAGAGATCAGTTCGAGGCTAAGCAGGCGGGGTTATCTCCTGCGGGGTGTCCAGAGGTTATGTGATCCTTATGTTGTTTTATAGCAAGTTCTCTTTTACCAGTAGTTGATATATGCGGAAAATTGAGTTTAGATCGCTTGTGGAAGTCGACATGACCATCACAATGGTGAATGCGGGATTTGCAGATAATTCAAGATATCAGATGATTTGTTTTATACGAGCTTATGAAGGATTTAGTTGAATCTCATTGTGATATGGCGGCAGTGTTAGAATATGGGCATTGTGAGTTATTGATTGTTTTTCTCTATGGCTTTGAACCAAGTGGGGGAGTCTGCTAATGATAAGTTGGTTGTACGATTATGCGTTGCATTGGTTTCATCTCGAGGTATACTGATGAATTAGTTATGACATGCACAGATGGAGTTTGAGAATGATTCGAGTAATGGAAAATCTTTGAATATAGGTTGTAATGTACTCTATGGGTAGATGGGTTTTATTGAAGGATTGAGTTGTAATTGTAAAAGGTGTAGTGGGTGCAGTGTATGAATTATCTTATTGCTTCAAGTGTGTGGATTACTTCCTAGTATGTTGGTGTGCAAATAGGGCCAGGTCGTTCTGTCTGCTTGATCAGTGTAATTGAGCTTGCGTATAGTTGATGACTCTCGAGAATGGTTCTGAGGGATTCAAGGTTATATATAGCAATTGGGAATCTTCAAGGTGTGTATTTTTCTAGAACTGAGATTTACGTTGGATGATGACAAGATTTGGGTCATTTCTACATTATCATGGATTCTACATATCAGTATCAGGAAGGTGAAGGTAATGGCTTTAGATTCGCAGGAAGTCTCTTCAGGTTAAATATTTTGAATGTGGTACTTTTAGGGATATATGAGAGAGTATTCAGCGGCTTACGAGCCTTAGACAGTACGGTCTTATGCTTGGGTCGTGTAGGTTGTCTAGGTTGAGAATTGCGATATTATGGCAAGGAGAAGTATTAATTCGAAGGTAAGTCAGAAGAAACTTGGATAAATAGTACAACTTTGTAGTGTGTCAGATCGGCATGGTAAGGGATATGATTATTTCTTTGGGTAGTTATGAGGCAATGAGTTCTTACAGGTGTTTCTTAGCAATGCTCTTGGGTTTTGGTGACTTGCGTATCTTGGTTGAGTTAGAAGGATTCAGTCCTAACGGTTTGGTGTTGTACAAATGGGATTCGAATAGTTCTTGATGGTTTTCACTATGGTTAGAGATGTTTATTTTCTACTGGCGTGAGGATCATGTGATGTATAGCGATTTTGCTTGTAGATGGTATCAAATGTTAATTTCTTGGCTAGTTGGGTACGTAGTTGCATGTGGCTCGGAAGGGATTATGAAGTTCTCACATTTATTATAGGATGGCATGGTGTACGCGATATGTCGTGTAAAGTTTAGATTTGCATGTGTGAGGTCTCGGTTCAGTTCTGGAAGGAAGGTCATAAATTCTTAGGCAGCATGGGCGGTTTCAGATGACTAGGTAAATGATATCACTAATTGGTTCGGCTTCATGATGGTACATTTCAGAAAGGGCAATGTGTTTGAGTTAAGGGTGCTTCATTAGTATTGTGGCGCTCTCTTGTTGGATCGATTGTTGATATTCAAGGTTGCTAGGTGGAACAGAAGAATTTTAGGGGTATCCCTCGTGGAATGACTGAGTATTAGAGGTGCGTTACGTATTCGAGCGGTGGAGTTGGGATCTGATATGGTGATTTGTGCGCTTCATGGACTTCGAGACTGAGAGATCTCATAAACAGGTCATTTTGTGGTTGTGGACAGTGAAGATGCGATCAAAGCTAGTCAGATGTTAGTATGGGCCATGATTCAGTCATTCTGAACCTTCGGAGAGTTACCTATCTGTTATGGGTGGCCAGATTGATTTAGGGTTATTGGTAGACCCAGTATGGGTGTGTGTTCTGCACCGGGTCGATATTGGTGACTCCAAATTGCTATTGTTGAGGGATGTACCAATCGATTGTCATTGATTTTATTCGTGTTCTGGAGTGATCTATGAGTTACCCTTCGGTGTTGCGAGGAGTTGTGATTGGTGGTTATAGGAACATATGGTGCGGATCTATTTGGGATTCATAGCGGGATTTGAGTAAGGTAAGTAATTGGGTATTGCGGGCTTGAGACGTATTGGTTATGTTCTTTCGAGTTCGTGTGGCATAGTATCGTTCGATTTCATCGTGGTTATGGAAATGCACTTTGAGTGCTTGATTTCGAACTGCGCATGGTTATTGATTTTGAGCAAGGTGGCTTGAAGTATTTCATGTGGTCCAGCGTTGGATGGGATCACGAATTGTAGCGGAGTTATGTGGAGGTATGATCCTTTGTGTCAGATTTGTGTGTTTTGATTTTACGATGTGTGTCAGGCTTTTAGCATGGTGTTGTGGTGGTAATTGTTAATGGCAGGATAGTCCTCTCATGTGAATCTTTTTTTTTTGATTTGAGCTTGTGGGATGTTGCTATTGAGTGCACGAGTTGCACAAGTTATGGGTTTGGATTGTATTTATGCATCATGTCATCAGAGTGGTCGTGTTGGATGAGAAGAAGTCATTGGTGTATTTGTAAATATAAAGCTTCACACGTGTACTAATTATGATGACTCGGCAATTCATATGGAACAATGGAAACATGACAACTGGATGAGACTTTATGAAGAGGTACGAGACAAAGAGGAACGGAACAGCATACCCAGGAGGTAATCAGATACGGGAATCTCAACCTAATTAAGGAAATGAAGAGACACGGTCAAAATGAATCAAGGCGGAATAAAGGGAAGATTCGGTAATCTTAAATCAATGAGCCAAATGTTACATAATCATCACGCAACAGTTACGATTAATCATTGTAACGTTACATTAATTCTATTATTAGTCATTAATGCTCAAACACTGAAAAGAGTAAACGTTATATTAAGAAATTCCCTATAAAAGGGAGTAATTATAACTTGTAAGGACACATTCGAACCACTATTGAAATATACTTACTTTTTACGCACCTTTACTGCTTTCTATTTAAGAATTTATTTACAATTATTTCCATACTCTTTTGGTTATCAGAAACCCGTGTTCTTCTTAAAATAGCTTTGGCAGAGAATCTAATTCTTAGGTTAAACAAATTGGTTCCGTTACCGGGAATCTGATAATCTCTGTTTTTTTCTCAAACAACATTCTGTGAATTATGTCAAATGCCAACGACAACAACCAACAGAGGATTGGAACTCCAGTTCCATCACCTTCCGGATCCCCACGAAGCTCAAGGGAACAATCCCCCGAGAGATCTATGACTCAAAACAATAATCACAATGGAAATGAACAAACAGGAGAACAAGACCCTGTAAGGCAAATGGTTGGTGAATATGTGACTCAAGCCTTACATGCTTTCATGAGGGGACTACCATCTGCATCACCTACACCTCCTCCTAACAACACCGCAACTATGGAAAATCCACAATCCGGATTAGCAAACTCAGGAAGTAAAGGAACTCCAAATGAGTCCCTCGAAGCAAGACCAAGTATGTCCAATAATCCAGAATTACAATCTTTATTACTAACCTTGCAGAAAGAGGTGAAGGAACAAAAAGATCAAATCGAACAAATTCTTGGAGTACCACATATCATCAAAGGCATTGACATTGATAGATATTCTCAACAACCTTGGAAGCAAAGTGCAGCACCCGTGCCTATTCCCAAGAAATTCAAAATGCCTGATAATTCCAAGTACGACGGAACAACCGATCCACGTGATCATGTAACTGCTTTTACTACAGGAGTAAAAGGCAACGACCTGACTAAACAAGAAATTGAATTAGTACTGGTCAAGAAGTTTGGAGAGACACTCACCAAAGGAGCACTAAAACATGGTATTCTCTTCTACCGGTAAATTTTATTGACTCTTTTGCTGAGCTTGCAGATTCATTTCTAAAAGCACATTCCGGTGCACAAAAAGTCGAAAAAAGAATGGAAGACATATTAAAAATAAAACAAGGAGACATAGAGTTGCTCCGTGAGTTTGTAGTCAGATTTCAACAAGAAAGAATGTTGCTGGCAAAAGTACCTGACAATTGGGCAGCAATGGCATTTGCAAGCAATTTAAATGATAGAAGCTCAGAAGCCACGAGAAGACTCAACAAAATCTTGAGAGAATTACCAGCCACGACATGGAATGATGTCTATAACAGGTACAACACCAAATTACGAATAGAAAAAGACACCATTGCTCAATCAAAAGCTGAAGATCGAACCAGTTCTAGACGCCCCGAACTAGAAAGGAGAACAGGTACGATCCGTATATGGGACCTTCCGAATGAGAAACTCGTTCCAAGTTTGAAAACACACGGTCATAATATAGACCGTCAAATAGAGATACGAGCTCATCCTCCTCAAGATCCAGAAAGGATCGGGATGAAAGAAATAGAAGTAATGCAAGAGTTGGAGACTACAACTTCAATGTAAGTACTTCTGAATTAATTACGGTACTGAGAAACATGCGTGATAAAGTTCGATGGCCCAAACAAATGAGATCGAATCCAAATAGAAGGAATCCAGACTTCTTGTGTGAATTCCATAACGATCATGGACACAGAACATCAGATTGCAGATTATTGCAATGTGAGTTAGAACAATTATTAAGACAGGGCTATCTAACAGAAATGTTTAGTGAAAAAGGAAAACAGGCATATATGAAGAACAGGAAAGAGCCCCCAAAGCCACCATCTCCAAAGAGAACAGTGAATGTGATACACGGAGGAGAAGAGGTTAATGGAGTAGTTTGCAAAAGAACAACAAATCACAATTACACACGGGAAGCGGATTCGTGAAGCCATGGAAGCGGACAATATATCATTCGACGACGCAGATGTCAATGGATTGCTGTTTCCTCATAACGACGCATTGGTAATATCCCTACTTATAAATGACACTAACATAAAAAGAGTGTTGATTGATCCAGATAGCTCAGTCAATATCATTTTGTTGAGAGTTGTGGAAGAAATGATAATAGAGGATCAAGTAATCCAAAAGCACGAGCCTTATCTGGGTTTGACAACTTTACAGTCATAACAAAAGGAGAAATTGAGCTTAGAACCTATGCAGCAGGAGTAATCGAAAAGACGAAATTCCAAGTCATTGATAGCGATATGGCTTACAACGTAATCATGGGGAGACCATGGATCCATGATATGGAATAAATACCATCTACTTTACATCAGGTGATTAAATTCCCTTCCAAATGGGGAATGCAACAGATTCGAGATGATCAGCAAACCTCAAGGAATATAAATTATGTAGTACACTCTAACAAAAAAGTGGTAGCGGAAGAATCAAAAGAGGAGGAAATCACCCAAACATGTACGAAAGAAGATAGCCACGAGAAGGTGAACAAAATCACCACAGAGGCAACATCAAAACATACAGATATGGATTCAAGACCCGATGTTATTCAGGAGCCAGAAGGAGACGAGTATATCAAAACAACTACTGAGGAGCTCGAAGCTATCCCACTGTTCGAGCAGGAGCCTGAGCAAAAAGTTCATATAGGCACGAGAGTAAGTCCTACGAGAAGAGGTAAGTTAATTGAATATTTAAAAGCTAACGCAGATTATTTCGCTTGGTCCTATTCAGATATGACAGGTATACCTCCAGAAGTGATGACTCATAAACTAAATGAAGATCCATCATTTGTGCCTTTCAAGCAAAAGAAAAGAAAGCAAGGACCATTTAAGAACCAAGTGATCGATGAAGAGGGGTACTAATTGTTACAAAGTCATGCCTTTTGGCCTGAAAAATGCTGGAGCCACGTATCAAAGGCTAGTGACCAAGATGTTTCAGGAACATCTGGGGAAAGTAATGGAAGTATAAATTGATGACATGTTGGTGAAATCAACACAAGTGGAAGATCATTTCCAGCATCTTCCAATCACCTTTGAAATCCTTCGCAGGTATAACATGAAACTAAAACCAGATAAATGCGCCTTTGGCGTTGAATCAGGTAAGTTTTTAGGTTTCCTTGTATCAAATAGCGGTATAGAAGTAAATCCTGCTCAAATTAAAGTTATTGATGAAATACATGATATACTTACGAGCAAAAAAGAAGTTCAAAGACTAAAAGGAAGAATTGCAGCCTTAGGAAGATTTATCTCCAGGTCTTCGGAGAAGAGTTTTAAATTCTTTTCAGTTCTAAAAGAGCAGAATCAGTTCGAATGGACTGAAGAATGCCAACGGGCTCTCAAAGATCTGAAGGCCTATCTATCAAAACCCCCGTTGCTATCTAAACCAAAAGAGGGGGAAAGGCTGTATGTCTATCTTGCCATTGCAGAAATTGTCGTAAGTGCAGTATTGGTAAGAGAAGACAAAGGTAAACAATCTCCAATTTATTATGTAAGCAACTCTTTATTAGATGCTGAAACTAGATATCCTCATCTAGAAAAATTAGACTTAGCTCTAATCATGGTAGCTAGAAAGTTAAGACCATACTTTCAGTGTCACCCAATTACTGTTGTGACCTCATATCCGCTGAGAAATATTTTGCATGAACAAGAGTTATTAGGGAGATTAGCTAAGTGGGCAATAGAATTAAGCGAACATGACATAATATATCATCCTAGGACTGCAATAAAGTCTCAAATTTTAGCTGATTTCGTCGCTGATTTTAATACTAGAATAATCCCTGAAGTGCAAAAAGAGTTACAACTCTTCAACGGGGCTAATCCAGGAATATGGACCCTATTTACTGACGGCTCTTCTAATATAAAAAGAGCCGGCGTGGGAATTGTTTTAATATCACCTACGTGTGAAAAGATACGATAAACCATTAAATGTTATCCCATAACTAACAATGAAGCAGAGTACGAAGCTGTTACAGGGCTTGAACTAGCACGAGAACTCTCAATTGAGCAGATCGTAATCAAAAGTGACTCTCAACTAGTGGTAAACCAGATGCAAGGGACTTATACCACTAGAAAGGCCCGGATGCAACAATATCTGGAAAAGGCACGAGACCTAGCAAGGAAATTCCAGTCATGGAAGGTAATGCAAATACCCAGGGAGGAAAATGCAGAAGCGGACACATTGGCTAACCTCCCAGCAGTTACTGACGTAACAAATAAAAACAATGCAATTCTGATACACCTATTTCATTCTGCAATCGACCAGGACAAAAATGAGGTAACATTTAACAATTTAACCAGGGATTGGAGAAACGAAATTGTAAACTTTTTGCAGAATGGTACCGTGCCTGAAGATAAAAAAGCAGCTCAAGCACTTCGCTGGAAAGCTGCACGGTAATGCCTAGTTCGTGATACTTTATACCGTAAAATGTTTGGAGGTCCCCTAGCCAAGTGCCTTGGACCCAATCAAACGGAGTACGTGATGAATGAAGTACATGAGGGACACTGCGGAAACCATGCAGGAGCGAGATCTTTAGTCAAAACCCTAATCAGAGCAGGGTACTATTGGCCTAAAATGGAAGAAGAGGCTGAGAATTTCGTAGCTAAATGCGACAAGTGTCAACGATATGCCAACAATATGCATCGACCAGTAGAGTTACTCACCTAGTGGTATCACCATGGTCGTTCATGAAATGGGGCATGGATATAGTGGGACCTCTTCCCCCAGCTAAAGGAAAGATACAGTTCTTACTCGTATTAACATATTATTTCACAAAATGGGTGGAGGCATACGCTTTTAAACAAGTGTGAGAAAAAAAATGAAAAGCTTCATATGGAGACACATGATATGTCGCTTTGGAATACCAAAGGAGATTGTATGTGACAATGTCCCCGAATTCATAGGCTCACAAATCACAGAATTCTTCGAAAGCTGGAAAATCAAACGAATCACTTTAACACCATATCACCCCGTGGCTAATGGGTAAGCCGAGTCAACAAACAAAGTCATTGTCAACAACCTAAAGAAATGGTTGGAAAAAGCCAAGGGAAACTGTCCTGGCGAGCTACCGGCAGTATTATGGGCTTACAGAACTACTGCAAAAACAGCCACGGGAGAAACTTTGTGAGCATGTGATTTTTTATTTACCATATATTCCTACAAAATTTAATAAATTATTTAGTTTTATGAATTTTTATTGAATTGCAGTGCTATTTGTGAATTAATTTTACATTTCATAACCATAATATGCCTTTTAATATTTATGAATAATTTGAGGTTACATGACCTCAATTGTTTGGAAAATTACAAAATTGTTCTTCAAAATTGCGAGTGTTAATTCATGATTTCACCTTTTAATCCACCATTAATTAATATTTCCTTTAAATAAGATAAAAATTAGAATTAGAGTTAATTAGCATATTATTTGTAACTAATTGAAGCAAATAACAACAAAAATGTCGATTATTTGATATAATGTAGTTTTAATAATTAATTGCTTAATTTAATCATTTTTTCTAACAAAATTGTGAAATTTATTCTTTAAATGATATGAGTGTTAAATTAAATGGAGTTACTTTTAATCAATTAAAAAATTAGTTTATAATTAGAAAACAACATAGTCAAAATTAGTTATTACATTTTTAAAGTTTAATTGGAATTTGTGTTAATGAACTAATTAATGATAATTGGTCATAAGAGCTTAAGATCAGACCTGGGAAAAGCTTTCCCAGGCCCAAAACATTTTCTCCCCAACAAATACCACCCCAGCCCAATTGATTAATACCGGCTAGCCCCAACCCCCTCAAAACGACCCTGTTTGAACTAAAGAAACAATCCAAATCATTGATCTATTTTGATATAACGGCTGGGAACTCAACAGCCCTAAAATATAAATATATCCTAAACTAACCCCCCCCCCCCCTCATTTGCCCAAAAGACTAACCCCCAAGCCCCTCCCGTCTCTCTCTCTTAACCTCACTCGCCCCGCCGTCTACCACCCTGCTCCGCCGGCCGGAAATCGCCTACCGGCGGCGTAGCTCAACCAAACGTCCCCAAATTGTTACCATACAACCTCCTTCATCCCCTCAACCAACTCCTAATGTTAGTTTCTCAAAAAAAATCACCCAACGTCCTCTAATTTTACATCTAGGAAACGGAAACCCTAGACTTCTTCTATATGCCGATTCAAAGACCCCCAATGGCTCACACCTACATGAGTCGATAGCTCTTGACGAGAGCTTTCGATTCATGTGGGTTTGAACCATTTCCAAACCTCGTCGGAATCCGTCCAAGGTCTGGCGGCTCAAACCTTTCAGGCCAAATGACTCCCATTGACTGGTACTGCTCTCCTCTGTCTCCTTTAATCACTTGTGCATTAAAAACAATCACCTAGGTTAGTATTAAAGTTTTCTATTAATCACTGTTTCTTTGTTTGGATTAATTGGTTAGGTTTTCCATTTATTTTCTTTCTTAAATAATGTTTTAAAATTAGTTATGAGTTGTTTGTTTAACTGATTTATTTTTAGGTTTTCAGATTTTTCTTCTTTACTAATTTTCCCCTAAGTTAAATCGGTAAGTTATCTATATATGTTAATTAATGGATTTCCATCATAGATAATCATGATTGATTAGTTGTTTAATCGAATCCTTAAGTCGATGAGTGTATGTGTTAATTACTGTTGTGAGTATTTTTCTTCTGTTTCTTCTTGTAAAACAGTATAATGGCCATTATGTGTATTGACCACTAATGATTTACTCATGTGTTGTTTAAGGATAATTAGTCCCTGATTTTGTTGCCTAAGCTTTTGATTATTAGTCACAACTAGGTACTAATTCTCAGGTTAACCTAGATTCGACTCTTAGGTTGGATTAGCACATTGAATTATCCTAAACAAATTGTCTCCTAGTCACAAAACAACCTAGATTAATTACTTACCTAATTTACTCATCACTGGAAGTTAATTACACTTGACTACTTAAGCTTAAGTTGGAAACTAAGATAAGTCATAGTGTAGGTAATTAACTAAGTCTAATAACATAACCTCTTGAATCAACATAATTCCTAACTTAGAAAAATAATTAAGCTAATTATATATTAAGCTAAAAGTTAGTCTAAGTCCAGCTTTATTAAAGTTAACTATTGAGTTAATCCCTCAATTAAGATGAACTAGCTAAAATTGATAAATAACCTAATAACCTAATCCTTAATTACTAAAAGAGTAATTTTAAGGGCACTAAGGGCTAATATAGGAACCACAATTGAAGAATCTTGGGTGTAACAACCCAAAAAACTTCTAGAATTAGGAAAATATCAGAAAATCAGATTTTAGGGGGTAAAATATTTACTTAAAAGGGGATAAGGGCTGAAATTAATAGGAATGTTCTAGAGGGAGGTTCAATTGTCCAATAGGATAAGGTTAGACAGTTGTACCCGTACTATTTCATCCCTATTAGATAAGGAATATGCTAAAAGATGCTACCCTAAATTTCCCCCACAAATAGGCTGAGATATTCAGCAGCCTAGGAGACATTTTTACACACTTTTACAGATTTTCACACACACCTTTACCTCTGAAAAACAGACTCACACATACTGAAATGCTATTCTGAAATACATTACTATTACCCTAAAAAACAGAAACCAAATATACTGCAGTATGAGTGCAAAAACAGTAAAAATCTGGTTTATTGCTGATTTTACTCAAGTAGTTGGTATTCAAGTGGTCATTTCCTGGGTTTTCTTAATGTTGGGTGGCTGCTTGTATTGCTTCTATTAAGTTACCAATAGCTTGGCTTTCAGACCTTTATTTGGTCTCTATTTGCTGTTATTTTTCGATTTCAAGGTATGTAGCTCCTACCTTATATGAAATAGAATTTCTGAATGAAATTATCAATGCTTTCTATGAGTTTTTACTTAACTTCAGTTTCTATGTGTTGACATGCTTTCACATGCGAAAATTACATGTTTGACTCACTTTATTTGAATTTAAGTGCTGAATTTGTATGTTGATTACATTTGTTGTGTGTTTAATGGTTCGAATTTCTATGAAGTTTGAGGTTAATTAAAATAACATTTACAATGTGAATCTGACTATTAACTAGGTCAGATTCACCTTAAATTTTCAGATCTGGTGTTAGTTGCAAAATTTTGGTATTGTTAGGTTCAATTCTCCTTATTACTATACTGGTTTGTTAAAGTCATTAGTGTTATAAGAATATTATGTTTAGTGTAGCATTCATAGAGTTGAATCTGACCCCCTAATGGTCAGATTCATTCTATAAAGATGTATAAAGTGTTTGTTTCTTTTTGGGTGTTTAGAAATCACAAGCGGAGGCACAGGTGTTTAGTCATATGTAAATCCAAGAGGTTTCAAGCTGAAGCAACAAATTAAAAGCTGTATTTTCATTGTCGTACTTTTTTCTCTTATCCTTTGGAATCTGTATTTTCTTTTAGTTGAACACTGAAGTAAAAAATGTATTTCTGGACTCATTATTTATTTATTTTTGGATTATTATAAACAAAGGACTGGACTATAATATGCTATTTCGGCTAATTTGATATATAGAAATGAGCCAGGCTACTAAAAATAGCCCGGCAAGGCTTGAACTAGCCTGAACCCCAGGCTATTAGGCGTAAGGGGATACCAAAGCCCTCAAAAAATTTCAGTGTTGTATATCCTGCTTGAATTCGAAGTTTGGTTAGCATATCCTGTAAGAAATGTGAATATCTTTAAATCTCACGTAATTCTTGTACTGAAATTAAGCTGCGCATAATTCTAGTTTTACAGTGATTACATACGTTAGGAATTTGATTATTAGGATTCGATTGAAATACAAAATGCCTTTTAAACTTGGTATGATTTTGGTATTAAGACTAATCTGTCCGAAATTTCAGATTTTACTGTGAAAACCTGTTTTCTTGAAACTCCCATGATTTACCTTAAATGGCTCATTTCAAATCTAATGAACTTTGAAATGTATGGGTAAAACTTTCCTAAACAGCATCTTCTTAATAACTAAAGAATAGCAGTAGACGTTCGAATCTGCCAAAATGAACTTCTAATTGTTGTTTTCATAAAAATCGTAAATCAATATTTCTGTTATGTGCGTTTCATTTTGTTAATCTGGTATGCTTAGCTGAAATATATGAACCTTTCCTTTCTTGAATAGTCAAAAGCTAGGATTGGCCTAAGGGTTAATTTGATAAATTAGGCTAAATTAGGCCATAGCCCAAACATATGTCCTTAGATCAGATAGTTCAGTTCTAGATAACTTCAGAATACATACACAACTCTTTAGACCAATCCTACAAAACTTAGAGAAATATTGAACAACCGACTATTGCTTCAAACAAGCATTTTAACCATCATGACCATAGTCATGACTATGTAATCTACACTCGGGTGAGGCAACTCATGCCCCCGACCACAACTCTGAACAATAATAAAAATTACACGTTGTAAATCGCGGGTGCATTTCATGTGGCGCGTTTACAATGTGTCTAAAAAACGAAAAGTGCACGCCATCGTGACTTGTTTCAAGATAAATCCATAAATATTAAAAGCGGCTAAAATTAAAAAGGCTAAATGCACAATAGGATAAAAATATGTAAAATAATCAGATAATTAGGCCAATAGTAAAGCGACTGTGCTAGAACCACGGAATCCGGGAGTGCCAAACACCTTCTCCCGGGTTAACAGAATTCCTTACTTGGATTTTCGATTCGCAGACAACTTAAAACAGAGTCTAAAATTCCTCGGTTTAGGATTTCAATAAATAAATGATGTCTCGGAACACCGTTAAAAATCTGGGTGGCGACTCTAAAACTAAAATAAATCCAAAATCCGAATAATGTCACTTTAATTAGAAAAACTACCTTATTACCCTTACCGGGGGTGGAAAAGGAGGTGTGACAGCTCTGGCGACTCTGCTTGGGAAAAGAGAACCCAGAACTTATGGTTCACGGTTCAAGAATTCGAGCTTAGAATAGCTATTATATTTGGCTTTCATTGTTATCTGATTTTTACATGTTTGAACCTAATGTGCTAAACGCCACTTTTTACCGCTTTGATATTATCTGAACTGTATATAAACTGTGATGAAACCCTTCTTCTCTCTGACTCTTCTAAATCATCTGGGAAGTGTGCACTTTGTGTGACTTCTTTTCTGTTAGAGTCATCAAAATTTTAGAACGAGGTACAGACAAGTTGCAAAGCCGGTGAAGCTTCTGTATTCCCAGTACGCTGCCCCAACCTCGGCTCGAGCTGTCCGCTCGGGTAAGCCTGGTCTAGATCAAAGACCCAGGATTTAATCTTAGTATAACATAGCCGCATGCCGGATCCCTAGTAGGAATGATTATCTGCATCATGTGCATTTGACTTAGGGGACTCAACACAGGGGTTGGGTCCATCTAGGACAGGTGAACCCGAAATAAGAGACCATCCTGAGGCATCTTACCTGCTATATGTACAATATTTTGTTTATGTTTGTTTGTTGGCCGATTAAAGAAAGAAAAAAGAATAACAGAAAAACCAAGAGTGAAATAGAGTAGAAAAGTTATCCGACTTTTGAAAAACCCGATATTCAAAATTGTCTCAAAACTCTGTCAGAAGTTTTGAAAAATGGAGAAAAAGAAAGAAGGAAATGTATTCTGAAAAATGAAATTGGTTTCGTAATTTTTTTTCAAAATTGCGTCAAAATTTCCTGAACTACGCATTGATTGATTCTCTCCGGTGTGGGATACGTAGGCAACCCTCATCGGGTCCAACCCTATTTTTCAAAATATCAAAATACAAAATGTGGTCATAAATAAAGTTAGGTGATGCCGTTCTTGTATAAATAGCCAAAATGTCCCAACGGGACGCCGGAAGGCTGTTTTTGTAAGAATAGCCACCTATGGTCTTTTTCAAATTTTTTGACCCAATTAGCAAACACAGCCCTAAAATCTTCTTTCCCAAAGTGCTGAAAGGCCGTATTTGCAAATATGGTCCATTTTTCAATTAGTTACAATTTTTTTGCAAAAATAACACTCTTTCTCTTTGGTCATAAAATAAATCATGGTTTTTCTTTTTCTTAACCAATCACTTAAATAAATGCGCAGGATGAGCACTGTTGAAAATATCCCTTTTAAAGATGTAGAGGAAATTCCCGTAGGACTCCATATGTGGTGGAGACACCTAGGGGAAGTCATTATAGGTTTTGTGGTAAAATCTTTGGGCGAACTTACGGCCTTCTGAAGATTAAGCCGAGGTTGGACATCATCGAGGATCTAATACCATTCTGGGATCCAGCTCACAATGTGTTTCATTTCTCGGACTTTGAATTGACACCCACACTGGAAGAAATAGCAGGATATGCTGGCCTTAGTGGGAATCTCAGAAACCGTTATCCGGTAGCACCCAAAGTTGTGACTCCTCACAAATTCCTGGACCTTCTGATCATCAGTCGGGAAATCCAAGATCCGTACTTATCCGAGGGATTCTACACATTTTACTTCCTTTACAGTCATTATGGGGATCCTCTGGGTTTTGAAGCTGAGAATACCGGTTTAACCCACCATGGGAATCAAACTAAATGGGAGGCCCGCCGGGGATTGGCCTTTGTGGTAGCATTCTTGGGTACCCTTAATCTACCCAAGAAGCGATGGATGTATAGATATTGGACTCGTGGTAATAGCCGACTTCATGATGAAAAAGTATAATGGCACTCTTGTACAGATAGTCTTAGCGGAAATCTACCGTGCCCTAACTGTTTGCCAATCCGGAGGAAAGTTCTTCGAGGGGTGCAACCTACTCTTACAAATCTAGATGATTGAGCATCTCTGTCATCGCCCGAGTTATATGAATTATGGTCTGACTGGTTTAAATTGCATTGAAGAACATGGGACTCGGGTAGAGGGTCATGAATTTCCAGAGGGCACAAAAGCCTGGTTTACACACTTGAGTTATTTGACTGCCAACCAAATTGAATGGACATTCGGTTGGCTCCCTGTCGATGAAGTCATCCATATGTCAGCCGAGGTGTGTTACCTTCTATTGATGGGTGTCCGAAGTATTCAGTCGTATGCCCCTCATCGAGTCTTACAACAACTAGGAAGACATCAAAATGTTCCACACGACGAAGATCTAAGTCGATAAGCCATTGAATTGTGTCTGAGAGCTGCCTTCCCAGAAGATAGGGTCCGCCAAATTTGGCATCACTGTAGATTTCCAGAGCCACAGACTCGAGTGAGAGATTTATCCATAGGTGAGGTGGAGCCTGGATACACCACTTGGTATGGTTGAAGGGGTAGAGAGCATCAAGAGCTGTAACAGCCCGCAAAGAGACCCCACGTGCAACAATTTACTGATGAAGCACAAGAGCAGTGGGCTTGGTTTGGAAAAGAGAACAACTACAGGGCTACAATAAGCAAGTTGGAAGCCCAAATTAGAGAAATCAAATTTGAAAACAGTTTACAAGCCGCCACAGCTGAAGGGGAGAAAAACAAGTTGACCAAAGAATTTTAGATTTTCCTCTTAGAAAATCGAAAATGAAGCTCTTCGAGCCCAGATCCAAAAGATGAAAATAGCTGCTGAGAACCCAGAGAGAAGCAGGACTGATGAAAGACTTATCAATAGTCTTAGGCAAAAAGTGTGCAACTATGGGGATGATTTGGACAAAGCTGAGGAGGAATTGACCAGAGCTTGGGCAAAATTGGCAAGAAATGCAGAGGAAAGGGCAGAGTTTGTTCAAAAGTTGAAACGAAAATATGACCGGGAAGTCACAAGCCTGAAATAAAAGGTATCCACTCTCGAGAATGAAATGGATAAACAAGCAAAGAATTTCAAAGCATAAAGGGAACATTGTTATGCTTTGACGGCTCAACTAGAGAAAATTTGCAACAATTGCAAGAGCAGAACCATAAGGACACCCAGGTTTTAGAGGCTAAATCCCAACATATTGGGCGCTTACTCTAGGAAAAGGGTATCATCAGACAAAGGGTCAGAGAAATTGCTGATTAAGTTGTTACAAAATGCCAACAATGTTAGGATATGACCCGATCTACCTTCTTCACTGCGTTGATGATCTTTGTCCGCCAGATAATGGATGACTTGTACCGCCTCCAGCAAGACATGGCGCGCAGGCCCGTGGCGAGACTGACTGATGTTCCGCGGGCCCTTGGAGCAGTAGAGGCACTTATATATTCTTGATGTCCTTTTTCGAGTCTGTATTTCATTTTATTGTCGCAGTCTATTTGAGTCTACTTTAAGTTTGTTGTAGTTTTTAAATTTCCAAGAATGTATGTCAGAGTCTTTTGTAATGAATGAAATTCGAAGTTTTATATAATGAATGAAAATTTGAAAATCAGAATGTTTACTTCCTTTTGTATTTATTCCGTGAACTACGTGATGATCTTATTCACGCGGCATCGTGATATGTAGGCAATCCACATAGGATTCGATCATAACCCTAAAAAAGGAAAATAATTTGGAAGAGAAAAGAGAGAAAATTTTGAAGAACAAAAAGAAGAAAGAACAAAAAGAAAGAGAGAGTTCAAATATGAGAAAACAATAAAAGTCAGGATGAGACACTCAACCGATACAAGACATGTAGAAAACATTTAACTGCCTAGGTGAATTGCATACCCCCAACGTGCGATTACCTATGTGTTAAATGCCTCAATCTAACGGTTTTGTGGTTTTTCTCTACTTAAGGTGTTGTTTTTAGGTGGTGGGATTTTTGCGGTAATCTGGCTTCACACCCATATTTCACAAGATCAAAACAGAGTGTCGAAATGACGTCGGAAAGTCACCTGCCAATCATCAACTCCTCTGAGGATGACCCAAGCTCGGTCATCCCGACATATGAGCCAGCCACGGCTGAAGAAAAGAAAATATTGTGTTACCGCATGTTGGAAATGTGGGATGCCTGGTCTAATGGAAGGGAACAACCAAGCACCATCCCAGGTTTCTTCGAGTTGATCCCCAGAACGGGCGGAATTTCCAATATCCCTATAAGTTACTCGGCCACCCCGTTCGGTTACCCATCTATATCGTCTCACTTCGCCGGAAGGCCTTCTGAGGTTCGACCCCGGGCACAATTTTCGGGAATATCCTCAAATATATTTACCGCACCACCAATCTCTGCCACGGCGCCACCAACAGTCTCTAGGCCAAGATTTGAGCCGCCGGCTTTCACCTTCCAAACACCGTTGTTCCATCTAGACACGACTCATGTCACTCCGAACTCATACCCTCAACAACCTCGGTGCGAATCTACCGTGGGACAAGACAAAATTGTAAAGAACCCCGAGCAGGAAGAGATTGCTCGAAAAATGAAAAGCATTGAGCAAAGTCTCAAAAACATACAGGGCCTGAGTAGCCAGAAAAGTGTTTCCTATGCTGACTTATGCATGTTTCCACACGTTCACCTCCCCCTCGGGTTTAAAACCCCAAATTTGAGAATTATGATGGACACGGGGATCCCATAGCTCACCTAAAAGATATTGTAATCGGTTGAGGGGAGCAGGAGGGAAAGAAGAGCTCCTAATGGATTATTTCGGATAGAGCTTAGTTGGAATCGCATCCGAGTGGTACATGGACCAGGATATTTCCCACTGGCATATATGGGATGACCTGGCCCGGGACTTTATCAGACAATTTCAATATAACGTGGACATAACGCCAGACAGGAATTCTTTGTCCAACCTCAAGAAAATATCATCAGAAAGCTTTAGGGAATACGCTATTAAGTGGCGTGAGCAAGCTGCCAGAGTAAAGCCTCCGATGGACGAGACTGAAATGGTCAGCGTCTTCTTACAAGCCCAGGAGGCTGACTACTTCTAGAATATGATGTCCGTTATGTGCAAGCCATTTGCAGAAGCGATAAAGATTGGAGAGATGGTTGAAAATGGTCTGAAAACCAGTCGCATCTTGAGCCAGTCGTCCATAAGAGAAACTTCCCAGGCAATCCAAAGTGGGTCGGGGAGTACAACTAATAGAAAGAAGAAAGAGGAAGAGGCAATTATGGCCTCCAGTATAAGAAATTCCCGTCAGACCCGAGGCTATTTTTGTGATTCCCCACGGCATTACTATCCCCACCAAGATGCGGCGTATGTCGTGATGCCTCAACCCTACCCAATAATGAATGCTCAGTCGTATGTCCAGCCCCAACAACACTATAATCAAAATCAAGCTCCACCACCTAGAAATAACCCTCCTCGCCAAACATAGTATACTCCTCTCCCTCCATAAAATAATCCCCGGGAGTCACCCAGAAGAACCAACTTTACACCAATTGGGGAATCATACTCCAGCCTTTTTCGAAGCTGGTTCAAATGGGTCTGCTGCAACCTGTACTCCAAAACAGGCAAAACCCAGAATCCCCATGTTATCAACTAGGTACTCGATGCGCTTACCACTCAGGGGTTGAGGGTCATGATACTGAAGACTGCTGGACCCTCAAGCGGGCAGTTGAGAGCTTAATAGAACAAAAGAATATTGTACTAATGGATGAAAAAGCTCCCAACGTGACCAATAACCCGTTGCCTGCTCATAATAACGGGACGATCATTGGTATGATTTGTGAAGAACGAGATTTTGATCCGAACCTAAAAGCTATCATCGCTATTGCGAATGTAGAGAAAAAGCCCAAAGCGGCACCCAAGCAAGCTAAAGAGAAGAAGAAAAGCAACTTTGTTCCTCAGGCCACAGGAAAGTTTGAAACCAAAATAGAGACGGGGCCTTCTAAAGATGTTGTTCTTTATGACCCCAGGGCACCCAGTAGAGAACAACCTGTGTTAAGCCCTCACAAAAGATAGAAGCAAAACAAGGTTATGGTGAATGTCCCGCAGATTACATATCGAAGGGGACATATATGGCGCGGGGGCCAATAATTTCACCAAGGCTGAATAAGCCCGTGGTTATTAGCCGCGCGTCACAGAGTCCCATAAAAGATAGCACTACCGTTTTCTGGAACTACAACAAAACGGTGGTGACGTACAAAGGAAAAGAGATTACTGGGGAAGTGATTGAAGCAAACTCGTCTGAAAGATACCTCAACCTAAAAGAACAAACAAAAGCGCTTTCCGCCTAAAAAGTCGGTCAGCGCCGAGGAGGCAGAGGAATTCTTCAGAAAAATGAAAACTTCTAAATACGATGTGATTGAACAACTTCGAGAATCCCCCACTCAGGTTTTACTCCTATCCTTGCCGATAAGCTCAAGTGCACATCAAAAAGTTCTTATCAAAACGCTTAATAAAGTGTATGTTCCGACTGAAACTGCAGTTGAACAAATGGAAAGAATGGCGTAACGATTCTTCGAGGTAAACCGCATCTCATTCAGCAAAAATGACTTGCCCCCGGAAGGGGCCGCCCATAATAAAGCTCTCCACCTAACCGTTAAATATGAAGGGTACAATGTGAAGAGGGTTATGGTGGACGGAGGATCTGGGGTTGACATTTTCCCTCTCTCAACCTTAAAAGGAATGGAGATTAGAACTGAGAGAATCAGACCCAACAAGCATTTGACGGCATCAAGAGAGACACAATAGGAGAAATCGACTTGGTCTTCACTATCGTCCCTGTAGACTTTGAAGTGACATTTCAGGTCTTAGAAATGGATACCTCCTATAATTATCTCTTGGAAAGGCCCTGGATCCATGCCGCAGGAGCCATACCCTCGACCCTCCACCGGATGGTTAAATTAGAGCATGAGGACCAGGAGATTGTGGTCCATGGAGAAGACGAGCAGTCTATTTACAAGGATCCATCAGTCGCCTGCTTGGAAGCAAGAGAAGGTAGCGAGCATATAGTCTACCAGTCTTTTAAGATTGTGGTTGCGGACCAATGTTAGGAAGGAACTCCTTGTCCTCAGCCCTTCCTATCAAATTCATCAATCATGGTCGCTAGCAACATGATTAAACATGGGTACAAACCCATAAAAGGGCTTGGGGGTCCTTGCAAGGCATCACAGAGCCTATCACCTTTCACACCAGTGAGAAGTTATTCGGCATAGGGTTTCAAGCTACTCCCGATGATGAAAAATGGGCTAACCAATGTAAGAAAGATGGTTGGGTGTTGCCTCAGCCCATCCTGCACATCACCGAATCATTCATCAAGCCAAAATACATAGAGGAAGAAGAGGAGGCCTTCACGGTCGAGGAAATCGAAGAGATTTGTGGGGCAATGAGACAGATGTTGTATGAAGCTCATATGGTCCAACCAGAAGAAGGCTTAAGCACTGCTGAAGTACAACACATGGGGCCTGATTCCAAACTCCAAAATTGGAAGGCTACTCCATTCCCCGTCAGGCGGGAGTCCCGGTAGTCCATCCTTGCCATCCTTTCTGCACTTCGAGTTATTTCAGGGTGTAACTCGAGTGTTTTTAGTTTTATTGTCTTTTCAACTTCTGATGTAAACCCTCTTATGTTCAAAATTCAATGATATGAAATTAATATTTCATAGTCCATGAATCGTTTTCTTTTTTCTTCCTAATTTTTTGTCATTTTCTCTTATGTCTCTTTTCAGTTCTAATAATGCGGACTTTAATAACATGAAATGCTTGCGGACTTCACGCCCAGATCTTGATACGTCGTCTAACCAAGAAATAATGAATCAAGAACCAGAATATGATGAATATGAGGCTTTTAGGGAAATAAATCAAGAACTGGAACAATTCGAGAATAAGCCTAAGGCAAACTTAAACAAAACGAAACCGGTTAATTTGGGTAATTCAGAAGAGGTTCGAGAAATCATGATAAGTATCCATACTGATGAAACTACTAGGGACGCTTTGATCCAACTTCTATTCAAATTCAAAGACGTGTTTGCCTGGTCTTATGATGACATGCCCGTACTAAGTGCTGACTTGGTGGTGACGAATTGCCGACCTACCCCGGTTATCCACCCGTCCAACAAAAGTAGAGGAAATTTAAAATAGACATTAGTGACAAGATCAAAGAAGAGGTCACTAAATAGTTAAAAGTTGGAGTAATCCGGGTGGTCCAATACACCACCTGGCTGGCTAATGTGGTCCCGGTACCTAAAAAAGACGGTAAAGTCCGAGTATGTGTCGACTATCAGGATTTGAATAAGGTGAGCCCAAAAGACAACTTTCCATTGCCGAACATCAACATACTGGTTGACAATTGTGCCAAACATGAGATACAGTCTTTCGTAGATTGCTACGCTGGATATTACCAACTTTTGATGGATAAAGAAGATGCCGAAAAGACGGCTTTCACCACACCTTGGGGAACTTACTGTTACCGGGTCATGCCATTTGGTCTGAAGAACGCCAAGGAAACCTATTGAGGTCTATGACCGCCATTTTCCATGACATGATGCACCAGGAGATTGAGGTGTACGTGGATGATGTGATTATTAAATCTAGGACGCAAGACGACCATGTGCAACATCTGAGAAAATTCTTTGAACGTCTGTGTAACTACGATTTGAAATTAAATCCAACCAAGTGTGCTTTCGGTGTTCCATCTGGGAAGTTTCTGGGGTTTATAGTCAGTCAACAGGGCATCGAGCTAGACCGGACGAAGATAAAGTCTATTCGAGATTTTCCTCCTCCAAGAACCAAGAAAGAGGTTATGAGTTTGCTGGGTAGGTTGAATTACATTAGCAGGTTTATTGCTCAGTTGACATCCACGTGTGAGCCTATATTCAAGCTGCTGAAGAAAGATGAAGCAATTAAATGGACGGACGAATGCCAAGACGCTTTCGACAAGGTCAAAGAATATATGTCGAATCTTCCAGTGTTGGTCCCACCAGACCAGGAAGGCCTTTGTTCTTGTATTTGACGGTGTTGGAAAATTCCTTCGGGTGTGTTCTCGGGCAGCATGATGTGACCGGGAAGAAGGAACATGCCATATATTACTTGAGCAAGAAATTCACAAGCTATGAAGCCAAGTACACCTTGTTGGAAAGAACTAGTTGTGCCTTAACTTGGGTTGCTCAAAAGCTCCGGCGTTACTTGTTGGCTTACACCACCTACCTCATCACTAGGTTGGATCCTTTGAAGTATATATTCCAAAAGCCAATGCCCATCGGGAGATTAGCAAAGTTGAAAATTTTGATCACCGAGTTCGACATAGTCTATGTCACCCGCATGGCGATGAAAGCTCAAGCCTTGATGGATCACCTGGCTGAAAATCCTGTCGATGACGAATATCAAAATCCGAGTACTTACTTCCCGGACGAGGAAGTAAACACAGTCGAGGTAATTCCCGAAAACACCAACACTTGGAAAATGTTCTTTGATGGAGCTGTAAATGCGAAAGGTGTTGGGATTGGGGCAATCTTGATTTTGCATACGGGACAACACTATCCACCCCACCCCACCCCCCCACCCGGTCTCCGGTTCTTCTGTACAAACAACACTACTGAATATGAAGCCTGCATAATGGGCATGAATATGGCAATTGACATGGATGTAGAGGAATTATTGATCATGGGAGATTCTGACTTGATCATTAAGCAAGCTCAGCGAGAGTGGGAAACTCGGGATGTTAATCTTCTTCCATATAGACAACATGTGGTGGATCTTGGCAAATGATTCAAAGCCGTCAAGTTTAGTTATATTCCTCGATGCCACAATGAGTTAGCCGATGCATTGGCCACCTTAGCTGTAATGTTGCCATATCCGGGAAATGTCCATATAGACCCACTAGAGATTCAAATCCAGGAAAGACATGGTTATTTTAACACGGTCGAAATAGAGCCCGATGTCCAACCATGGTACCATGATATCAAAAGGTTATTGAAAATGAAAGAATACCCGGAGTAGGCTAATGGGGACCAAAAGAGAACCATCAGAAGGCTCGCCAACAGCTTCTTCTTAAGCAGGGAAGTGTTGTACAAAAGAACTCCCGATTAAACCTATTAAGGTGTGTGGATGCCAAGGAAGATAAGAAGATTAGGAACGAGGCACATTCAGGAGTATGCAGTCCCTACATGAACGGGTACGTCCTCGCAAAGAAAATCATGCGGGCAGGGTATTACTGAATGACCATGGAGAAAGAATGCTTTAGTTTTGTCCGAAAGTGCCATAAGTGTCAAATACATGGTGATTTGATCCATGCACCACCTTCAGAACTGCATCCCATGTATGCACCCTGGCCGTTTGTTGCCTGGGGAATGGATGTCATTGGGCCGATCGAGCCGAGAGCTTCAAACGGGCACCGATTATTCCTGGTTTCTATTGACTACTTCACAAAATGGGTCAAGGCAGTCACGTTCAAAGACGTCACTAAGAAAGCAGTGGTGGATTTTGTGCACTCCAACATCATCTGTCGTTTTGGTATCCCAAAAACTATCATTACAGACAATGCCGCAAATCTAAACAATCACTTGATGAGGGACGTATGTGAACAGTTTCAAATCACGCACCGTAATTCCACCCCTTACCGGCCCAAAGCCAATGGCGGCGTTGAAGCAGCAAACAAAAACATCAAGAAAATCCTCAAAAAAATTATTCAAACTTCTAGGCAATGGAACGAGAAATTGCCTTTCGCATTATTGGGATATCGCATGACCATGCACACATCGGTTGGAGCTACGCCTTATCTATTGGTTTATGGCACTGAGGTCGCGATACCTGCAGAAGTTGAAACTCCCTCCCTTCGGATCATTGTCGAAGCTAAAATTGAGGATGATGAATGGGTCAAAACCCGGCTGGAACAGTTAACTCTGATTGATGAGAAACGAATTGCCGCAGTTTGCCATGGGTAGTTGTACTAACAGAGAATGGCCCGTGCCTACAACAAGAAAGTGCGGCCTAAGAACTTTGAAGTAGGGAAACTTGTCTTGAGACGTATCCTCCCACATCATGAAGAGGCGAAAGGAAAATTCACCCCAAATTGGAAAGGTCCATAAATCATAAGGGAATTGCTACCAAAAGGAGCATTGTACTTGGGGGACATTGAAGGAAATGACACAGAAACGGGTGTCAATGTTGATGCACTCAAAAGGTACTATGTTTGAACTTTTCGTGATGTTGATGCTCCCGCTCGAAATGACGAAGGTTTACATTCACGCTACCACAAACACTACCAACTCTTGTAAACCCTTTGAGCCGGTTACTTTTCTTTGATTACCCTCTTTGGAGCCTGAAAGTGTTATTGAAAAAAAAAATGAAAAAATGATGATGAAAAACAAAAAGAAAAATCAGAAGAAAAACCAAAACAAAAATGTTCCCTGAACTACGTTCGACTTGATTCTGAAAGGATACGTAGGCAGCCTCTCCCTAGGGTTCAGTCACACCAAAATAAAATTCCACATGTCCCCAAGAGTTTAAGCTGGGAAAATATTATGTTCAGCGATGTTTTCTCCTAAAAGGTTCCAAAGTTGTAATTCAATACGAATTCTTTCTACCCAAAACCCTGTTCAAGTCCTTCCGATCAATCGGCAAATATGTCTAAAGTTGGAGGACGCAGATGTTTGGAGCTGATACAAGCAATGAGAGAAATTAAAAATGAGAAATTTTTTATCGGTGAAAACCCACACGGGCACCGTGAGGCGACGGTAAGAAGAGAAGAAAAAATGAGACAGTCTTATCGGTGAAACCCACACGGGCACCGTGAGGCGACGGTAAGCATAGAAATTTAAAAATGAGAGAGTCTTGTTAGTGAAAACTCGCAAAGAGCACTACAAGGCGACGGTGAGAAGAGAAATGAGAGAGGTTAGTTGGTAAAAACCTGCAAAGGGCGCCGCTGATCGAAAAGGATAATGGGTCACTGACACAGACACCGAGGCAAGGTTTCTCGATATCAGGGTAATAGTTGTGATGAATATATGAGAGTTGGATAGTTTACACAGATCAGGCATCCACTCCAAAAGGCATGTCATGTTCTTTGAAGTCCGCATGCACTCTAGATAAGTCCTTCCTTCCTTTTCCCGATAAGGATACCTCTTGTTTAAATTCATTGTCCATTTTATCATTTATTTTCTTTTGAATCCCTTTCGGTCTAACTCTGTTCCGAAATTAAGGCAAAGAAAGGATGGGAAAACTAATTTTCAGAATCTCATTTGACACGGGCTAATGTGCAAAAGGCACCCAACCTCGTCAGGGGCATCAAGTCGACCTCGACTGGCCATAGCGGCCGATGCTTCAAACTCAAAACCCTTGAAAGGGGAAGATCAAATTGAAATTCCTATAGAGGCGAATAAAGCCGGAAAGGTTAAGTCCCACGCGACTAGCCGTCACAGCAAATCTGAGGTTGCCTGAATCTTACTGATGCTCCGGAAACCCAAAAAGAAAAAGCAAGTGAAAGGCCTCCAAAGGAAAAATAAAGTCAAATGTGGGATCCCACGTGACCGATCGCCATGGTAAAATCTGGAAAGCCAGAGTCCCCGGGTTTAGAAATGAAACCCGATCCCCAGCAAGCAAGAAAGCAGTTGAGATCTTTGTCATAAAGGGGCCGAGATCAAGAAGTTGAAATGACCAAGGCCGCAAAACCAACCACTGTTTCAAACTAACAAATTGTTGATTGTTTTAAAATAGGAAACTGGTACAGCCTGAAAGCAACCGTGCAAAAGAAGGTGCAACCAAAAGAAATTGCACAAGGGATGTAAAGAGCTCTGCAACATTGACTCCAAAAGGGAAGTTTTCTACAAAAAAAATCCTTTCCGTCGTTCACTCATCCTTCGAAAATAAAATGAAAATAAAAAAAATAAACAATAAAAAGAGAAGAAAAGAAAAAGAAAAAGAAGAAATGATGATTCAAACCTAAAGTAGCATAGGGTCTCCAATCCCTAGCTGAACCTTTTCCATCCAAAGGATATTCCATTCCTAAGTTGATGCCAACATAGGGTCCCACTCCATAGCAGACACCAGATGATGCCAACATAGGGTCCCACTCCCTAGCAGACACCAGCATAACCTGGTGATCTTTTCCTGACAACGGCATAACCTGTTGATCATTTCCTAATACTGGCATAACCCAGTGATCTCATTTCTAGACAACAGCATAACATGTTGACCTTTCTAGACACCATCATTGTAACGACCAAGCCGATATTTTTGCGTATCAGGGTCCCGTTTCCTTAAATTAAACTTTCCATAGCGGCTATTCGTGCTTTATGACCCGCGGGAGCGGGTGGTTCGGGATTTGGGAATGATTTGGATGGTTTCGGAACACTTGATTCCTTAAGGCTGACCTATTTGGCCAAGTTTGACATCGGTTAACATTTTGAGAAACCGACCTCGGAATCGAGTTCTGACAGCTCCAGTAGCTCCGAATGATGATTTCGGACTTGGGCGTAGGTTCGACTCGAGTTTCTGATGACCGGGGAGTGTTTCGGCGCCCGAAATGGAAATCAGGATTTCCTTAAGTTTAGAATTTGGCCTGGAATGTGACTTCATTCTATAGATGTCCGAATAGAATTCCGGGACCGACAATAGTTCTGTATAGTCATTTTTGACTTGTCTGTAAAATTTGGGGTCATTCCGAGTAGTATAGACCCATTCGGTGCAATGTAATGAATTCTAGAATTTCAAAGTTCTTAAATTTGATTAATTTTATTCTGGGTTTGATTCTGAGTTCTGTGGTTGTTTTTCATGTTCCGGAAGTTCGAGTGAGTCCGTATCATGAATAGAGACTTGCCGGTACTTTTGGACGGGGTCCCGGGGGGCTCGGGAGGGTTCTAGACTCCCGGGAGCTAAGTTAGAAAAACCAGAAATTTTTCTGTCTGGTTTCCTTCTCTGCGATCACAGAGAAGTAATTATGCTGGGCCATCCAGCGTTCTCTGTGATCTCAGACATCACTCCGCGATCGCATAAGTCCCCTTTCGAACTNCCCCCCCCCCTACCTGTTCCTCTCTACGAACGCAGACTCACCCCTGCGATCGCATAAGCCTACCTCCCCACCCTCCGTGATCGCAGGCCCCATCTATGCGATCGCATAGTGCTTCTTGAGAACCAGGGTCATTTGTTCTCCGCAATCGCAAGCCTGATGTCGCGATCGCACTAAAGGTTTTACTGGGCAGCATTTAAATGCCCAATTACGGGCTTTCTTCCTCATTTCCAATTTCCAAACTCCATTGAAGCATCTTAGAGCTGGGGGAAAGGCTTTCCAAAGCCACTATCATCTAAGGTGAGTGAATTCTTCTCTAAATTATCAATTTTTCATTGAATCCGTCTAACTTTGTTCTTAAAGATATCAAAAGCATGAAATTTGGTAGGAATTTCTAGGGCTTTGATAATTAGTGAATTTTCCCTTTTTAGCCATGAATTCATAAATAAATTAGGTAATTACAATCCTTAGTCTTCGGGTAATTCATTCCTTCAAAAAATTTCAGAATCCGAACGCATGGGCCCGGGGTCAAAAATTCAAAAACCTTCAAGAATACTATATTTTGGAATTTCTTGTTAATTCTTATTCCTAGAGCATGAATTGACTCAATTATGCTATGTTTGGCTAGTTGTGAGCCACAAGAGTAGTTTCGGAATTTCGGGCGCATCTTTCGATCCGGTCATTGGTCCGAGGAGTGCTTCGTCGAGGTTAGTCTCCTTTCTAACCTCGTAAGAGGGAAATTGTCCCTCTAGGTAACCTTGTTGCTATGTGATCTTGTTTGGGGGCTACGTATGCACCGAGTGACGAGCGTCCGTACGTAGTGGCTATTACTGCTTCGTCCGGGTAGTTAAGACACAACATGCTCATTGGTTTCCCCTGTTATAGCGTAGATATGAATTGTATACTNTGGGATCGGGTCGTACGCCACAGCGAGATTGAGACTACCAGGGTGGGATCGGGTCGTACGCCACAGCGAGATTGAGACTACCAAGGTGAGATCGGGTCGTACACCACGGCGAGATTGAGACTACCAGGGTGGGATCAGGTCGTACGCCACGGCGAGATTGAGTACCATATGGGAACGGGCCGTACGCCACGTCGGATACCAAACTTGTTTGATTTGAGATTGCTATTTGATGCCGGATATTGATGTACTTGATTATTTGTTTTACTTGCCTACTGTTTTCTTTACATCCTGCTTACTTTACGACTGTTGGACCTTAGTGAGTATCGAGTCGACCTCTCGTCACTACTTCTTCGAGATTAGAAGGGATACTCACTGGGTACATATGTATATATATGTACTCATGCTGCACTTTCTTTCCTTTTCTGTACTTTACTGTACAGGTCCGGAGGCTGGTCCATCTGATTTTCAGGCCGGTGATAGATATTGATAGCGTGGTCATACTTCACGGTGAGCTGCTTTCCCGGCGACTTCCTAGCAGCACCCTGGAGTTTCTTTTGTTATGCTCTCTGTCTACTTCATTCAGACTGAGACCCTGTATATGTTGTAGTCATTGTATATTCAGTAGTTGCCCGTGACACTCGTGACACTAGTTCCTGGCACACACGCGGTATATAGTTTTGGGGTTTTTGGGATGTATATCTATGTATATGTTATTTCGGCCTTGTATCTACTATGATTTTACCATCACTCAAGGCTAGTATCATATTAGTTGTTATAAACTGGTAACCATTGACTTGCTTGATCGAATGGGAAGGGTATCACTTAGTGAAAGTTATATTGGCTTGCCTAACCCCGTTGTTGGGGCCATCGCGACCTGAATTAGGATTTGGGTCATGACAACGTGATATCAGAGCCTTAGGTTCACGTAGTCTCACGAGTCACGGGCAAACCCAGTAGAGTCTTGCGGATCGGTACAGAGACGTCTGTACTTATCTTTAGGAGGCTATGGGGCGTTAAGAAACTCCTTTTGTCATATCCTATCATGCAACCGATGATGTACTCAAACATGTTCTTCTACTCTCTCACAGAGGGTGAGGACGCGTGCTTCACATGTTCCTGATCCAGGGGAGGCTGCTACCTCCGCCGCTCGAGGTCGTGGTAGGGGCAGGGGTAAGGCTCATGTTCGTAGTAGGGGGCGAGGGCGTCCCAGAGCTGTACCGGTTGCACCGATTGAGGATCCTTATGTTGAGGAGCAGGATGAGCTGCCTCCAGTAGTTCCACCACCAGCTGATTTTATGACGGCGTCGGGCTTCCAGGAGGTCATGGACCGTATGATGAGGTTCATGGATACTATGTCACAGGCGGGGGTACTTCCATCAGATCCTGGTGCTTCTCAGGCAGGAGGGGGAGTTCAGACCCCTACCGCTCAGGCTACAAGACCAGCAGCGGTAGTACATCATACTCCAGATATTCCACCAGTGATTGGGGTTCATCCTAGGGTGGAAGCACCAGAGCCCAGGCCAGTTCCAGAGTTAGACCAGCAGAAGCTGCTGGGTAGATGGACCCAACTTTGCCCTCCAACCTTCGGGGGTGAGCGGGGAGAGGATGCACAGGATTTTATCGAGAGGTGCAGGGACAGACTGCACAACATGAGGATATTAGAGTCACATGGGGTAGACTTCACGACATTTTAGCTTGAGGGCAGAGCTCGCCGCTGGTGGCAGTCTTATGTACTCAGTAGGCCAACAGGGTCTCCACCGGTTACTTGGGAGCAGTTTACTCAGTTATTCTTGGACCGATACATTCCACCGTCTGAGAGGGAGGAGCTGCGGGGTCAGTTTGAGAGGTTAGAGCAGGGGCAAATGTCTGTGTCAGATTATGAGGCCAGGTTCTCAGAGTTGTCTCGCCATGCTCTCATGATATTGCCCACAGATGCTGAGAGGGTTCGACGGTTTGTGGCAGGCTTACATCCGGGTATCAGGACTTCCATGGCCAGAGAGGTAGAGATGGGTACCCCGTATCAGCTTGTAGTTGAGATAGCTCGACGTATCAAGGGTTACCGTGTGAGGGGCAGGGAGCAGGGTCAGCCAGGTCAGTAGGGTCAGCCAGGTCAGTAGGGTCAGCAGGACAAGAGAGCCAGGTTTGCAGGCGACTTCAGAGGGGCTCCAGGTAGGGCCAGGGGTCAGTACGGAGGTGTCCAGTTCAGCAGGCCTTCCTATTCAGCACCTCCTAGGGTTGTTCCAGTCAGGACCCAGTTTAGTGCCATGCCAGAGCGCTCCTATCATCCTCCAGCCATCCAGAGTGCACCCATCAATTATTCTATCCATCAGAGATCCTCCAGTTCTTATCCCAGTGCTTTACCAGAAGATTCACACCGCTCTTCAGCCATTCAGGGTTCCTCCTCTTCAGGGCAGCGAGCAGTAGTGCTTGGGGGTTGCTTCGAGTGTGGGGATCTGGGTCACGCATGGAGGTTTTGTCCCAGGTATCGGGGCAAGGTCGTGCAGCAGAGCCAGCAGCCTATGATTACAGCACCAGCAGCATGACCACCTAGGGGTGGAGGTCAGGTTGGCAGGGGTCGCCCTAGAGGGGGAGGCCAGTCAGGAGGGGTTCGTTCACCTCCAGCTCGTCCTGGGGGAGCCCAGTCATCGGGTGCTTCAGCCAGATTTTATGCTATTCCAGCCAGGGCAGACGCTGTGATTACATGTATTATTTCGGTCTGTGGTAGAGAGGTTTCAGTGCTATTTGATCCAGGGTCTACATATTCATATGTTTCAGCATTATTTCCCATTCTCTGGACGTTATTTGTGAGTCTTTAGGTTCTCCCTTGTATGTATCCACTCATGTGGGCGACTCTGTAATGGTAGACCGGGTCTACCGGTCTTGTTTGATTACTTTCTGTGGGTTTGAGATCAGAGCCGACCTGTTGTTGCTTGATATGGTTGAATTCGAGGTCATCTTGGGCATGGATTGGCTATCCCCTCATCATGAGGTCCTGGATTTCCATGCCAAGACAGTTACATTAGCCATGCCTGAGTCGCCGAGGTTAGAGTGGAGGTGTGCTTCCGTTAGTGCCTTCAGCCGGGTCATTTCCTTCATGAAAGCTTGGCATATGGTCGAGAAATGATGTCTTTCTTATCTTGCTTATGTGCGGGACACCACCGCCGAGTCTCCTACCATTGAGTCAGTGCCTGTTGTTCGAGAGTTTCCGGATGTGTTTCCTTTAGATCTTCCAGGCATGCCTCCAGATCGAGATATAGATTTCTGCATTGACTTGGCTCCAGATACTCAGCCTATTTCTATTCCTCCTTATCGTATGGCTCATAAGGAGCTAAAAGAGTTGAAGGAGCAGCTTGAGGAGTTGTTGGCCAAGGGATTTATCAGGCCAAGTGTGTCACCGTGTGGTGCTCCAGTCTTATTTGTAAAGAATAAGGATGAGTCTATGCGGATGTGTATTGACTACCGACAGCTGAACAAAGTGACCATCAAGAACAAGTATCCTCTGCCGCGTATTGATGATTTGTTTGATCAGCTACAAGGTGCTCGTGTGTTCTCTAAGATTGATCTGAGGTCAGGCTATCACCAGTTGAAGATTCGGGCTTCTGATGTCCCGAAGACTGCATTTCGCACCAGATATGGCCACTATGAGTTCTTAATGATGTCCTTTGGCTTGACTAATGCCCCAACAGCATTTATGGACTTGATGAATAGGGTATTCAGGCCGTATATCGACTCTGTCTTTATTATTTTTATTGATGATATATTGATTTACTCACGGAGCTTGGGTGAGCACGAGCAGCATTTGAGAGTTGTGCTTCAGACCTTGCGAGAACAGAAGCTATATGCTAAGTTCTCCAAGTGTCAGTTCTGGTTAGGGTCTATGGCATTTCTGGGGCATGTGGTTTCAGGTGAGGGTATCAAGGTTGATCCGCAGAAGATTGAGGCAGTTTAGAGTTGGCCACGTCCTACTTTAGCTTCAGAGATCAGGAGTTTTCTGGGTTTAGCAGGTTACTACCGTCGGTTCGTGGAGGGGTTCTCTTCTATTGCCGCCCTATTGACTAGATTGACTCAGAAGAATGTTCCATTTCAATGGTCCGACGATTGTGAGGCGAGCTTTCAGAAGCTCAAATCAGCATTGACTTCAGCACCAGTGTTATCATTGCCTTCTGAGTCTGGTGTATATACAGTGTATTGCAACGCTTCACGCGTCGGGTTGGGGTGTGTGCTGATGCAGGATGGCAGGGTTATTGCTTATGCTTCGCGTTAGCTGAAGGTCCATGAAAAGAATTACCCTGTGCACGATTTGGAGTTGGCGGCGATTGTTCATG
>ML260410.1:0-48699 GCA_005239495.1 Nicotiana undulata | reverse complement strand
TAAATATAAATTCAAGAAATCGAAATAACTAATTAATTCAGAAGTAATACGCGAAATTAGAAATTTGACCAAAACGCCCCTCGAGCCCACATCTTGGAATCGGGAAAAAATTATATTTTCTGAACCCTTGTTCGCTCACGAGTCTAACCATATGAAAATCTCTCAAATCGGAGGTTAATTACCCAATCAAAACCCCAAAATTTGGTCTAAGGAGTTTCTTCCATTTCTCCCCAATTTTAATTAAAAAATCATGAATTTAAGGGTGGGATTTAAGATTAGGAATGTGGAAATTAACCTATGGTGGTATAAAATCACTTACCTCCATTACCCAGCTGAAAATCCTCTCAAAAATCGTCTCCCCCGAGCTCCCACAACTCAAAAATGGTGAAATAAGGTTTAAGCTTCGAAATGGGGTTTAATAATCTGCCCAGGTGTTTTATTCTATGCGATCGCGGAGTCTCAGTCGCGATCGCGGAGAGTAAAATTCCACGTGCCTCAAAACCTTCAGTGTGATCGCGTACATGTGCCTGCGATCGCGGAACTTCTGGCATTAGCTTTATGCGATCGCAGAGTGTATCATGCGATCGTGGAGAGTAACCTCCAGATTTTTCCTCCAGCCCTGCAACACTATGCGATCGCGACCCTTCATGTGCGATCGCGGAAGCCAACATAGCAGAACTATGCGATCGCGGCCTATAATATGCGATCAACCCTCTCATCTAACACTATGCGATCACATCTCCATTTATGCGACCGCGGTGAATACTTGACTGCTGTAGAAAATCCATCAATAACAGCTAAGGCTTTTGGCCTTGAAGTGTCCGTTTGAACACCCGAAACACACCCGAGGCCCCCGGGACCTCAACCAAAACCACCAACTAGTCCAAATACCTTATTCGAACTTGGTCGAGCCTTAAAAACACGCTCCATAACATCAAAATCATCAAATAAGCATAGATTCAAGCCTAAGAACTTAGGAATTTTCAAGAATTCACCTCCGACGCCGAACCACGTCTAAACTCGTCCGAATGACCTCAAATTTTGCACACAGGTCATAAATGACATTCCGGACCTGCTGTCGCTTTCGGAATTCCATTCCGAGTCCGATATCAAAATCTCACCTATCGGCCGAAATGGCCGAAATTCTAACTTTCGCCAATTCAAGCCTAAATCTACGTATGGCCTCAAAAACACATTCTGAACATGCTCCCAACCCCGAAATCACTCAACGAAGCTAACGGGGTCGACATATTTCCATTACGGATCCGTCTTCACATAGCTCCTGCTCCGGCCCAATTTCTAAGGTTAAAGCTCACCTTAAAGGACTATATGTCCAAAAACACTCCAATTTTCATCACTCAACGCTCCGACTCGTTCCATTAACCTAATAAGACAAGGGAGGAATAGTTATCAGGGGATCAGGGCGCTGACTCTCAAAAACGACCGGCCAGGTCGTTACAGTTAAATTAATAAATTAAATATAGAATTTAATAAGGAAAAATATGATAGNAATTTTCATCACTCAACGCTCCGACTCGTTCCATTAACCTAATAAGACAAGGGAGGAACAGTTACCAGGGGATCAGGGTGCTGACTCTCCAAAACGACCGGCCTGGTCGTTACAGTTAAATTAATAAATTAAATATAGAATTTAATAAGGAAAAATATGATAACAATTTTAAGTAAGGTAAACATCTAACGAGATGATGAGTATAATTTGAGAACCCAATTATAGTGAAAGTGTGATAACCATTTAGAATAATAAGCTTTCAAGTGGGATAACGAGTCCTATCTTAAGAGGCACATATAATAAAATATGTTATTAATTCTTGTATTTAAGCCATATATTACCAACAACTCAACAGAATGTGATATAGCGACTGCACGCAATTAAATAATAATAACAGGGAATGAAACCAGGAAATTAAAGTAAAGCAGTTAGTTTTTGAAAATGAATTCAAACCTCATTATCAGAAAGCCCAAAATAACAAACCTTGTAACCCTCATATAAAAATGCTAAAAACTAACACAATAACCACAACCACAACACACACAATCCGTTTCGATGCGCAACCCGACCCCACGGTAACATCCTTTATAAATATCAAGTGTAACATAAATAATCAGTTACGGCGCGCAACACGATCCCACCATATCATTATTAGTCAACATCATAATGCTCCCTTATTATACCATATTATCACTTATCAATATCAATTATTACGTACACAAACAATCATGGCGCACAATCTGATCCCACCATATCATTATTTATCAATATCTTGATCCTCCCTTATTCCACCATGTTATCATTTATCAATATCAATTATTTTGTACACAAACTATTGCGGTGCAACCCGATCCCACCATATCATTATTTATCAATATCATAATCCTCCCTTGTTTCACCGTTTTAATTTATTATCCGGCGTGCAACCTGATCCACAAATAATTTCAACAAATATAAACATTCCAATAACTCAATTTACAAGAATTTCTACAATTAAAAGGTATAAGTGCAAGGCAATAAGGAACCACGTAATAATCAAAGGAATAAAACAAATATTACAAAAATAATAAGACAAGTAAAGCACGTGATAATTAATGTGTGCAAGTAAGACAGTTAAGGCGAGTAGCAAATAAGCATGGAGTCATGGAAGGGACGACCAATTCAATATTTTCACAACAAATAGCTCATGGCTCAACCCCAATGTATACAAAAATTTCTATAATAACAAATGAATGGGAATGCTCAACAAGGAAAGGTATCTCGAGAATTAACTTGTCTCTATGTGATAACGAATAGTACAACTTCAACACCAATAACTCAACAAGATGATATTCCACGAAATAACTACTTCAATTAGAAGTGATTCAACAATTAAGAAGTAATAAGACAATAAGGAAGGCAATAAATTCAACTAGAATATAAGAGCAAAATAACAAGTAAGAGGTAGAACAAGTGCTAACAACATCAAATAGAGCATGTAAGAGTAGATTAACAATGATAAATATAACATGTTATGAAAACTCAACTAAAGGCATGGAAAGAGTCTAGATAATCTAAAATGGTCAAATACAACATATAAACCGTGTACCCACTCGTCACCTTACGTACACGACTTTCACATAACACAAATAGCACAATTAACCAAAATCCTAAGGGGTAGTTTCCCCCACACAAAATTAAGCAAGATAATTACCTCAACTAGGCCAACTCAACCCTCCAAAATATCTTTTCCCCTAAAATTCTCCTCCACACGGCTCAAATCTAACCAAAAATTACTTAATAACATCAAATAATGCAAGAGAAACCAATTACAATAAATAAAGCTATGATCTTTATATTTTTCCTAAAAAGTCAACAAAAGTCAACGTTGGGACCTCATTGGATTCCGAATCCAAGCTTATCCAAGCGAAGCCCGAACCAATACGAGCTCACACGAATGAAAACCGACTCAATCAGATTCTGATAGCTCAACCAATTCGCCAAAACATCGCTCTTGGGTGTTCGTAACCTAAGAGTCCAACCCACACTAGTTGGGTCTCATATCTCCAAAAATACTCCTCCAAAACTTGGCAAATTCGAGTATGTTGTTCTCCTGGTTTTGGAGAACAAGACCCCAAATGGAAACGGAAAATAAACGCCTCTAACTAAATTTTTTATAAAGTTTTAGTACATAACCCTAGGTATTGAATATAAGAATTAAATGGGTTTTCAATTAAAAACGTGGATTAAAGCTTAAACCAAGGGAATGAATCAAAGAAAAATACTTAGGTTATGGTTTAGACCTTACCCCATGGAAGAAGATTGAAAAACATCCTTGAATTCTTGCAATCCCAAACTTTCAAGATGAGAAAAACTCCAATAATATTAATAGCCAAAAATGGCCAATTGTTCTGCCTCGTTTGTTGTGCCAAATGATTCTAAAACTCACTTTTGATTCATCCACTGGATTCCTTGTGAAATTCCAGTCAAGTTAGGTTTTTGTATCACTCAATTTGACCTTATAATGAAGGAGATATGTTGGTTTCAATATTTAGAAATAGTGCATATTTTTAAATATGAATTCAAAATACGAATTCAATGGCAATCTTGCAATTAATCTGAAAAATCTGGCAACCCAATTCTTAGTAAAATGACCATGAATTCCTCATTCGATGTCAAAGCTTGATGATTTCAGTTGCTATAGTTCCAAAATTACGATACAAATATAATTGTTTATTCGAAACACGAATCAAAGGCCGTTTACTCAATATGGTAACATTTATACTCATATCGACGTCGAAACGGAAAACAATCTCCATAAAATCCAAACTTATCCAAAACTCATCAGAATTTAACCAAAATTTGTGGACATATCCATAATCAACATACAAACTTATTGGAATAATTCAAACCCTATTTCTAGTCTGTTTGCCCAAAAGTCAAATCATGGTCAACTCCTCCAACTTAAAGCTTCTAAAACGAGAATCATTCTTCCAGATCAATCCCTAACCACTCAAAAACCAAAACCAACCATATGTGCAAGTCATTCTACATAATATGAAGCTACTCAAAGTCTCAAACCACCGAATGAAATGCGAAAGCTCAAAACGACAGGTCAGATCATTACACCTATGTAAGTGTGAAGTGTTAACCGCTTCAAGGAGAATTTTGCAAGGCTAGTTTTCTACGCACTTATGAAACCATGCGATTTTCATGGCTTAAATGAACACAACAATGAGAACCAAAGACGGTTAAGAGTTGATTATGTGACGTATGGTTGTCTAGGTATACACCAAAGTTCGACAATTCAAAGATATCAAATCTACCGATTGACCGATTATATCCGACATAAGTTCACTACGGAAAGTTCAAAGGGAAACCTAGTTATCCAGATGCGACTAATCCTTACTTCCAAATCTCACAGTTTTTCTACATATTTTCGTGATATAGTCATTCCCCATTCATGTGGGGGATTATTGGGTTTAAGCTTGTTAAAACTTCATATCGAGGAAAAAATAAAATATTTAAATTTTCCTCTTTGACAAAGGGACATTGTCCCTTATTGGAGGAGGAAAAGAGTTTTGATGGGTATATATGTAGTTTTTCTTATTCTAGCTCTTAAAGAGTTGAGAAGAAGGCAAGCCTCGCGTCGTCGTCGTCATCGCTCGCTTGGCTCGGCTTCGGCTTCGGCTTCGGCTTCAGCGTTTGGTCAAATGATCTAATTGATTGATTAATTTTTTGGACTAAATATTTGTTAGTATTAAGATTAACGTAATATTATTTTAATTCAAAATAGGCATTTTGTAACAGTAAATTAAATTTCCTCTGCGTATGATTTTCCCGTTTTATTTTGCGTAGATAGCCATTTACGTAATGGTCGTTTTACGCAAACAATCATCTTGAAGAGTTACACCTCTTCGTTTGAACCCAAACTATCTATACATACCATGCCATTCTCTCAGATTTTCCTTACGAAATTCTGAATTCCACTCCTTTCTTCTGCATTGCTTTAACTAAAAAAAAGTAGTAATAGGTGTGATTTGCTACCAATCATTGTGTTCGTTGAAACACAGGGGTTTGAAGTATCGTTATACCAATGTGTAATCCATTCTATCCTAAGAGAAAATAATCCACAACCTCGGGTATTAGGAGGAGATAAAGTTTCTTAAGGAAACACTGTAAATTCAGTGGGCTCAGATTAAATTTTGTTTCTTCTACATTTTTATTTTTACGTTATTTTATTTCCATATTTACTTTGAAAATATAGATTACTAACGTAAAATAATATATCATTTGTCTTATTAAATTATACAAGGATTAGTTATACAAAATTCAAAATCCAATCAAACATTGAATAAAATTATACAATATTATATGGCAAAATGGCCTCCGGCCATTTAAACTTGTACCCATTTATCAACACACTACAGAAACTAGGGGCTTTCCCATTTAAACACCCCAACTCAACTATTTGCACATCAATAGACACCTCCAATTAAGCGTGTTTCTCAGTCGCGAAGATATAATCGTTACCTCACTTAATCAGCCTTTTATAGTTTGACATGTGTAATTTGGTGGGTCCTACCTTTATTTAATAAATCAATTTACCGAATGCTCCTCAAAATACCCCATCCTTAATGGGTTCTACCATCTCCACTACAACCGTAAACTATCTGCCGCTTCTCTTCTTTGTTTTCAGAAATCCGATCCGGCACTCCAGCAGCAACACCCCCGCTAACACTGCCACCATCTTTCCCACTAGAAACCCATAATCCTTTTTCTAAACATCAAAAATAAAATCCAGAAAAGAAAAACATGAAGAAGAAAGAAAATAATCTTAATAAAATTTCTGAAATCTAACTGTCAAGATAAAAGAAAAATCACTTGTGCTTCAAGTTTTCTCATCTTCAATGTATTTTCTAGTCCTATGTAAAATCAGAAACGATGAGTCGATTTGATCGGGTGTCACGACCTCAGATCTAAACTAGTCGTGATGGCGTCTATCGTGGAACTAGGCCAGCCAAATTAACACTCAAACGCAAAGAATCTTTCATTTATATCATTACTAAACTGATAATCCATAAAGGTTTCGTTTAATCATTTTCAAAACAGATAAAGCTACACTGAATGTTAAATACAACCCCAAGATCCCGGAGTCACTGGTCATGAGCATCTAACAAAAATATACGAGTCTGGCACATAAGCTTTATAATAATAAGAGGGAGAAGGTAGGGTTGCGGACGCATGCAGCTACCTCGCAAATCTCCGAGATATCCCTGAGACAGGTAAACAACTCAATCTGCCCTAGCACCTCAATCTACACACAAGGTGCAGGAAGTAATGTGAGTACGTCAACTCAGTAGTAATGAAAGTAAATAAGGTCTGAGCAGTAAGAAACACATAAAATCAAGTCATCAATTCACAATAAGCGCAGTCTTTCTTTCCAACAGGGTATACAATAAATCATCACGCTTAAAAAGCTGATTTCAGTGAAAATCCTTTGAAAAAGTAATTTCCAACAGTTTCAATAAAATGTCCAAGAAGTTTAGTGTAAAATGATATGAATCATAAGTAGCCACTCAGGAAAAAACATGAATAATAAACCACCCCTCTGGCATAACATCACTCAGAATCTATCCTTAAGCATGCCTCATAATCACTCAAAATCAGCACCTCGGGCAACCTCACAGCCACTCATGCCTCCCAATCACTCTTCACTCGGCACTCGGCACTCACACTCAGTAGGTACTTGCGCTCACTAGGGGTGTACAGACTCCGGAGAGGCTCCTTTAGCCCAAGCGCTATAACAAGCCAAATCATGGAATCAATCACTCTAGCACTCAGCCTATCAATAACATGTTACGGCATGCAACGTGATCCCATATCATATCCTTACAAATCAGGCACTCGGCCTCACTCAGTCATCATAAATAGTATAACATGTTGCGGCGTGCAGTCCGATCCCATAATATCCTCACAACATAGGCCCTCAGCCCTACTCAGTCAGAAACCTCTCAAAACGCCGCTCAGGCTATCAGTAAAACGGGGTACTCGACCTAAAAATATCATTTTATATCTCAAAATAGTGTAAGTAAGACTAAGTTTCAAAATCAGTTAAACATAATATGACTGAGTGTAAATCATAAGTCAACACAGTGAGGAATAGCAGTAAAAGCCCCCAAGGGGTCCAAACACTTGGCACGAGGCCCAAATACGACATTCCGCCCAAAAACATAGTAATAATCTTAAAACATGAAATATCATATGATTTAGAATCAAATACGCAACTTAATAGTTTCTACGAGACAGACCAAGTCACAATCCTCCAACAATGCATGCCGCACACTTGTCATCTAGTATGTGCGCCACTCCAAAATAGTGATATAATGCGGAGTTCGAGGTTTCATACTGTCACGGCTCCAAATCCTAAACCGGTCGTGACGGCGCCTATCGTGGATCTAGTCTAGCCAACAATCACATATTTACATTTTTCTTTTCAAAATTTCCCAAATCGTTATCAACATTTCATTAAACGTATATAAATCTTTAAATTTTTAAGCAAAACAAACAAGTTAAACAATCTACAACCATTCTCAAGATCCGGAGCCAACAGATCATGAGCATCTAAGAATACTACCAAGAATACTACTATCACAATACATAAATCTCGGAATGAAGAACTAAGTACAAAACAAGAAAGGGGAAGAAAGAGATGCTGCAGACGCTGATAGCTACCTCGATGTCCTGACTCCGGCTCCGTGAGTAATAAGATAGCTAACGCCCAGTATCAACACCTTAATCTGCACACAAAGGTGCAGGGAGTAATGATGAGTACGCCAACTCAGTAGTAATGAAAATAAATGAGGTCTTGAGCAGTAAGAAACACACAGAATCACATCATCAAGTCACAATAAAACAACCTTTCTTTCCAACAGTGTATACAACAAATCAGTACGCTTTAAAAGCCAATTTCAGTAAAACTCTTTTGAAAAAAATTGTAATTTCCAATGACTTCAGTAAAATACCCAAGAAGTATTAGTTTAAAGATGAAATGAATCGTAAATAGTCACTCAGTTAAACAAGTATCATAAACCGCCCCTCGGGCAAAACATCAGAATCAGTCACTCAGCACCTCACAATCACTCAAAATCAGCCACTAAGCACCTCACTACCATTCATACCTCCCAATCCCTCCGCACTCGCACTCGCACTCAGTAGGTACCTGCGCTCACTGGGGGTGTACAGACTCCGGAGGGGCTCCTACAGCCCAAGCGCTATAAATAGCCAAATCATGGCTATAATCACTCTGGCACTCGACCTCTCACATATCATAACAGTGCAACATGCTGCGGCGTGCAGCCCGATCCAAAATATCCTCATAATATTGGCCCTCGGCCTCACTCTGTCAGAAACTCTCAGAATGCCACCCGGGCCATAAATAAACGGGGTTCTCGACCTAAAATAGTATTTTATATCATGAATAATAATATCAACAAATCTGAGTGTCAAAACAGTTTAACAAGAATGACTGAGCGTAAATCATAATTACCACGTGAGGAATATCATAAAATATTCCCCAAGGGGTTTAAACAGATCGGCACGAGGCCCCAAACATGGCTTACAGCCCAAATATATCAAAAATATAGAAATACTATTTATCATATGATTTAAAAGCAGCTTCGCAACTCAATAGTTGTCTCAGGAAGAACCAGTTTCAAAATCCCCAATTACTGCACGCCACACACTCGTCATCCAGTGTGTACGTCACTCCAAAATAGTGAAAAGATGCCAAGTCCGGGGTTTCATACCCTCAAGACAAGATTTAAAGTCATTTCTTACCTCAAACCAGCCCGAAAAGCTACTCCGCAATACTCTTGCCCCTCGAATCGGCTCCCAAATGCTCCGAGTCTATCAAAATCAGATTTACAACATCAAATTATGCTAGGGAAACGAAACACAATCAAAAACTATCACATTTGGGCACAATTCCCAAAATTGGCCAAACCTGACCCCCGGGCCCACGTCTCGGAACTCGATAAAATTTACACCATAATGATCCTCATCCTCCCACGAGTCTATACATATCAAGAACACTAAACTTGGAGTCTAATTGACCCCTCAAATCCCCATTTAAAGTTCTCTTAGTCTCAAGCCCTAATTACCCCTTTTTGCACTGATTTTTCCCAAATTTACACCACTAATCAGACCTTTAATCACATATAAATGAGTTATGGAGTCAAGAATATTACCTCCAAGTGATACCCCTTTGGTTTCCTCGAAAATCCCTCTCAAAAGCTTCAACCTCGTTCAAAAATGGTGGAAAAATAAAGAAGGGTCGCGGATTGGGCTATTAAAACATTGCCCAGCTTTTTACAAAAACACAGTGCGTTCGCGTGAGAGCCAATGCGATCGCATATCACTGACCCACGCTCCCCACACGACCCAACCAAAACCCCGGTTCGCACTGCTTTAAATCACACAGCCAGCCCACGGCCTCACCACTATGCGATCGCACCAGCCTTCACGCGATCGCGGACCATGTCTGGCGATCGCATATCACACTTTATGCTTCCTCACCAACAAATCTATGTGATCGCATCCCCACTACTGCGATCGCATATCAGGAAACCAGAGCCAAGTATTACAGCAACAACAGTAGTTCTACTAAGGCAAAACACACTCCGTTAACTACTCGAAACACACCTGAGGCCCTCGGGACCTCAACCAAACCTACCAACACACCCCATAACATCATTCAAACTTAATCGAGCCCTCAAAACACGCAAAACGCAAAAATACATAAATCACATCGAATTCAAGCCTATGAACTTTGAAATTTCTAAATTCCACCAACGATGTCGAAACCATCCAAAACACCTCTGATTGACCTAAATATTTGCACGCACCTCCAAAATGACATTACGGACCTGCTCCAACTTCTGGAATTCCATTCCGACCCCGATAACCTATTTTTCCATACCGACCGAAAATCACCAAAAACTAGCTTTTGCCAATTCAAACCTAATTCTACACCGGACATCGAAATTACATTCTGAACATACTCCTAAGTACCAAATCACCTAACGAAGCTATCCGAGCCATAAAATCTACATTCCGAGGTCGTTTACCAATAAGTCAACTCTTAGTTGACTTTTCCAACTATAAGGCAACTTTAAGAGACTAAGTGTCTCAATTCTCATTACAACCACTCTGAACCCGAACCACCCGACTCCAACACATCATAAACAACTAAACAATGCATAACAAGGCTGAAATAGGAATAGCGGTGCAAATTCTACGAAACTGCCGACCGGGTTGTTACACATACCCTCAGGACAAGATTTACAGACATTACTTACCTCAAACCGGATGAAAGTCTACTCCACGATGCCCTTGCCGCTCGACTCGGCCTCAAATCGCCCCGAATATAACCAAAATCATTGTTATATCATTAATATGTGCTTAAGGAATGAAGTCCACATCAAAGTTACCAAATTACATCACAAATCCCGGAATTGGCCAAACTCGACCCCCGGGCCCACATCTCGGAATCCAACAAAATTTACAAAACTGAAATCCTTACTCACTCACGAGTATATACATGCCAAATTAATCAAAATCAGACGTCAAATGGCCCCTCAAATCCCCTATCAAAGGTATCTAATTACAAGCCCTAATTCCCCAATTTTTCACCCTTAATCTCATAGGTTTCATGCTTAAACAACTGAAAATCAACATAGGATCGAGTATTGACTTCAAAAACATTACCTCCAGAAGTTACCCTTCAATTCCCTCTTCAAATCCTCTCAAAAAGCTCCAAACCCGAACACAAATGGTGGAAAAATGACCAAATTTCGCAAAGGCAACCTTATAGAGGTTCTGCCTAGAACACTCGCACCTGCGACCCCAAGATACGCAATCACTCGCAGGTGCGATTTGTACTTAAATCTCGAAAAACACTTCTATGGTCAAATTCCCGCATCTGCGATCACGCAAGTGCGGTCCCCTACTCGCACCTGTGGTTTCTGACCATCACACCACTGGCCGCACCAGCAGCTGCCCATGCGCTTCTGCAGCCTCGCACTTGCGGTCCCCGATCCGCAAATTTGGTTATGACAGCAGCAACAACTCCAGCTGCTCTTCCAAGCTTCCAAATTTTCAAAAATCATCCAAAATCAATCCCGAGCCTCTCGGGGCCTCAACCAAAAGTAATAATAAGTCATATAATATCACACGGACTTAGCTGAACCTTCGGAACATTCAAAACAACATCAAAATGTTGAATTAATCCCAAATTCAAGCCTAAGGATTTCTAAACTTTCGAAATTTGCCAACGTTGCCGAAACTACTCAAACTACGTACGAATGACCTGAAATTTTGCACACACATCCCAAATGACAATACGAACCTATCCCAACTTCCGGAATTTCATTCCAACCCCGATAGCTAATTTTCCACTGCCAACCGAAAATCGCAAAAAATCCAAATTTCGCCAATTCAAGCCTAGTTCTACTCCAGCCCTCCGAAAAACATTCTGAACACACTCCTATGTCCCAAATTACCTAAAGAAGCTATCCGAGCCATAAAATCCACATTACGAGGTCGTTTACCTAATGGTAAACTTCTGGTTGACTTTTCCAACTATTAAACCAACTCAACAGACTAAGTGTCTTATTTCTCTCCACAACCACTCTGAACCCGAGCCAACCGACCCAACACAGCATAAATGAACTAATTCACACAAAATGAAACAAAAATGGAGAAAACGAGGCTAATCTCACGGAATGACCGACCGGGTCGTTACATTCTCCCCCACTTAAAGATAGGTTCGTCCTCGAACGTGCCCAGAGTTGTTCCAAAAACCATCAAAATTGCTGTGAAACCTACCATGTACATACCCGGGGGTGATCCCACGTCACCCTATCCCATATAGGTCCAATAGCACAACACAGTTGAAATTTCGAAATCTAACCTGACCCATAAACCTTAGAACCAAATTTCCACTTCTGAAATAATTTACAAGATCAAAATTCCACAACTATAAATTGGATATGTCTGAACACGCTGTATCAAGACATATCCGTAACCCAAGATGTAATCACATAATATACCGCATGACTCAAACACTCATAGGGATAACTCTAAATCACAATAGTTGCTCAAAATAACCCAGTACCGGTACATAACCTCTTATCAAGCAATGCCTCGCTCTAACACTTTCATATGCTGCCGATGATGAAAGAAACACGTAGAAACTAGAAACCATTTGTCCGATCAGCCAGTCATGGAGCCCCCCTTCTCCGACAGGAATTATAGCAGATTTCTAAGCCGACTTCCGATATTATCCTTCCAACTATGTTGTATCCAACTCTGGTAGTATTCATTCTAGGCCCAATGACCTCTTCTCACCCAACACGACCACTCTGATGACATGACGCATCAATACAATCCAAAGCCATAGCATGTGCAACTCGTGCACTCAATAGCAACATCCCACGAACTCAAATCATATAAAAGATTCACACGAGAGGACTATCCCGCCATTAACAATTACCATCACAACGCCATGCTAAGAGTCTGGTACACATTGTAAAACCAAAACACACGAATCCGACACCAAGGATCATACCTCTACTTAATTCCGCTACAAAGTGTGATCCCATTCAAACGCTGGTCCACATGAAATACTTCAAGTCACCTTGTTCAAAATCAATAACCATGCAAATTTCAACATCAAGTACTCAAAGTGCATTGCCATAACCTCGGGGAAATCGGACAATACCATGCCACACAAACCCGAAAGAACATAACCAATGTGTCTCAATATCGTAATACCCAATTACTTACCTTACTCAAATCCCTCTATAAAGCCCAAATAAATCTGCACCATATGTGCATATGACCAACAATCACCACTCCTCACAACACCGAAAGGTAACTCATAGATCACTCCAGAATATGAATAAACTCAATGGCAATCGAATGGTACATCCCTCAACAATAATAATTCGGAGTCAACAATTCTGACCCGGTGTAGAACACACACCCATACTGAGCCTACCAGTAACCCTAAATCAACTCTGGTCACCCACAACAGATAGATAACTCTCTGAAGGTTCACAATGACTAAATCATGGAATTTACCAACATCTTACTAGCTTTGCTCGCATCCTCACAATCCACAACCACAAAATAAGATGTTTATGAGAACTCTCAGTCTCGAATTCCATGAAGCGCACGAATTACCATATCTGATACCAACTTCAACTCTTGAATATATAACACATACCTAATACTCAATCATTCCACGAGGGGTACCCCTATAATTCTTCCGTGTCACCAAGCAACCTTGAATATCGTCGCAATACCAATGAAGCACCCTTAACTCCACACATTGCCCTTTCTGAAATGTATACCCTCATCAAGCCACCCAATAGTGATATCATTTACCTAGTCATCTGAAATTGCCAATGTTGACTAAGAATTTTTTACCTTCCTTCCAGAATCGAATCGAGACCTCACACATGCAAATCTCAACTCTACACAACATACCGCATACACCATGCCATCCTATGATAAATATGAGAACTCCATAATCCCTTCCGAGCCACAAGAAACTACGTACCCATCTAGCCAAGAATTTTCCGTTGGATCCCATCTAGAAGAAAAATTGCTAAACACCTTGCTCCTCACGCCAGTAGGAAATATACATCTCTAGCCGTGGTAGAAACCATCAAGAACTCTTTGTATCCCATGGCACAACACCAAACCGTCAGGATTGAATCTTTCTAACTCGACCAAGCTATGCAGGTCACCAAAACCCAAGAGCATTGCCAAGAAACACCTGTAAAAACTCATTGCCTCATAAACAACCAAAGAACTAATCATATCCCTTACCTTGCCGATCCGACCTACTACAAAGTTGTCCTGTTTATCCAAGTTCCTTATGACTTACCTTCGAATTGATACTTCTCCTTGCCATAATACCGCAATTCTCAACCCAGACTCACCACAAGAGACCCGAACATAAGACCGTACCCTCTAAGGCTCGTAAGCCGCTGAATACTCTCTCAAATATCCCCAAAAGTAGCGCATTCAAAATACTTACCCTGAAGAGGCTTCCTGCGAATCTAAAGTCATTACCTTTACTTTCCTGATACTGATATGTAAAATCCATGTTGATGTAGAAATTGCCACAAGTCTTGACACCCTCCAACATAAATCTCAGTTCTAGCCAAATATACACCTTGAAGATTCCCAATTGTTATGTATAACCAAGAATCAGATCCATTCTTGAGAGTCATCCACTCTACGTAATTCTAAATTACACTGATCAAACATACAGAACGACATGGCCCCATTTGTACACCAACATATTAGAAAGTAATCCACACACTTGAAACAACAAGCAAATTCAAACACTACACACACTACACCTTTTACAATTACAACTTAATCATTTAATAAACCCATCTACCCATAGAGTACATTACAACCTGTATCGGAGAATTTTCATTACTCGAGTCATTCTCAAACTCCACCTCTGCAGGTCATAACTGATTCGCCAATATACCTCGAACCGAAACCAATACAACACATAATCGTGCAATCAACTTATCATTAAACACTCTCCCACTTGGCTCAAAGCCAACGATCAAGACGAATAATAACTCACAATGCCCATACGCTATCACTGTCACAATACTGCAATGAGATTCAACTAAATCCTTCATAAGCTCATATGACACAAACCATCTAATTTCCCAAATCGTATGCAAATCTCGCATTCACCATTGTAATAGCCAATGCCAACTTCCACAAGCGACCTAAATCGAATTGCAACATATATCAACTACTGATAAAATAGGACTTGCTATAAAAACCACCTAAGGGTCACAGAACCTCAGGACACCCTATGGAAGATAACCCCCGCCTGTTTAGCCTCAAACTGATATCATCTCTATACCCTTCAAAAAATTATAACTTTCACGCAATCACTATATCTTTATGTATCTAAACACAACCAACGCCTACCCTTGAGGCATCACAGTACGCGGTACAAGAACCTGAAGCTGATGGCAGAGCTAACACTGGAGTTGTGCTCAAAGAAATCTTGAGCTTCTGGAAGCTCTACCCACACTCGTCTGACCACCTAAATACCCTCCCTGGACACCACGGGACCCCAATAATGCTACTGAACTGAGCCAAGAATTCACACTTAGAGAACTTCGCATAAAGCTTCTCCTCCATCAATCTCTATAATACCATCCTCAAATGCTGAGCATGATCTTCCTGGCTACGTGAGTATGCCAGGATGCTATCAATGAATACAATAATGAAGGAGTGCTAATATGGCTAAAATACACCGTTAATCAATTACATGAACGCACATGGGGCATTGGTCAGCCCAAAAGACCTCAATAGGAACTCAGAACACAATAGGAAAATCTACTTCACTCCACAACTAAACTACACGAGAGGTCCTTCAATACACTCACAACTCGAGGCCATATTCTTACTCAAGACAGAAGTAAAATACTCAATGGTTCTTGCTACATCTTCTGCCAATTCATTTTGTCACAATCAAACAACCTGAACACATCTAACCATCAAATCACACTCACCATGTAGTCATCTAGTCACAAAATCCCATCAATAAGGACACAAACGGACATATAAGTCCCCAAATGCACGTGCTCACACAAACAAAAATCTCAGCACTCGAGCCATAAACGAAATCCGGCCTCAAGTCCTCCAGATTGGCCCATTATCAATATACTAAAAAATCACATCTCACCCATGGAATTCACAAGTTGTCGATGCACAGCTGATACCGAGCGCTCACATGCGCATTCGAATACATGAAAGGAATTCAAACAGTTACGCTTTTGGATGATTAAATGGATTCGCACAACAAGAATTCAAGAATTTGAGATTTTTCCTAAGGGTTCTGCAGCCTCTTGAAGATAAGTACAGACGTCTCCGTACCCATCCGCAAGACTCTACTAAACCAGCTCATGACAGGTGAGTCCTATGTAAACTAGGCTCTGATACCAACTTGTCACGACCCCAGATCTAAACTAGTCGTGATGGCGCCTATCGTGGAACTAGGCCAGCCAAAATAACACTCAAACGCAAAGAATCTTTCATTTATATCATTACTAAACTGATAATCCATAAAAGTTTCGTTTAATCATTTACAAAATATATAAAGCTACACCAAATGTTAAATACAACTCCAAGATCCCGGAGTCACTGGTCATGAGCATCTAACAACAATATACGAGTTTGGAACATAAGCTTTATAATAATAAGAGGGAGAAGGTAGGGTTGCGGACGCGTACAACTACCTCGCAAATCTCCGAGAAATCCCTGAGGCAGGTAAACAGATCAATATGCCCTAGTACCTAAATCTGCACACAAGGTGCAGGGAGTAATGTGAGTACGCCAACTCAGTAGTAATGAAAGTAAATAAGTCCTGAGCAGTAAAAAACACATAAAATCAAGTCATCAATTCACAATAAGCGTAGTCTTTTTTTCCAACATGGTATACGTTAAATCATCACGCTTAAAAGCCGATTTCAGTGAAAATCCTTTGAAAAATGTCCAACAGTTTCAATAAAATATCCAAGACGTTTAGTGTAAAATGATATGAATCATAAGCACTACAAGAAAAAAGGTCTTTAGTGGCAATATATTTCCTCTTTAGCGGAAAATATTTCCGCTCGGCAATTATTAATCTGCCGTTGAATGCAGCGTCGCTAAAGGCTATAGCGACAATTCTGTCAAGTGCTGGTAAAGGTACCAATATTGCCGCTAAAAGTCCTTACCTCTTAGCGGCATTTATTTAAAGGCAATTAAAATGGCCATTAAAAGTACGTAAGAAATGTTCTAGATTATACATTCAACAGCCTTTATTATTGTCAGTGAAGACCAATTATATGTTGGTAAAGGGGACTCGTTTTAGCAGCAATATTAATGGCTATTAGAGCTACTCATGCTTTAGCCTTTATTTATGTCTTCTCTGGCTTTTGTTATAGCTGAAAAATTTAAATATAAATATACAAAAGTTTGTAATGAAACATGCTAGTATCCATTCTTAAAATCATAATGTACTTCATTAAATCCACAATAAACAAATACAACTTCTAATCCATCGTTACAAAGTATCAACAACCTAAGAAAAAAATAAACATTTGAATCAAATGTCATTTCAGGTTTAACAAAAATCTCTCTTCAAACTCTTTGATCATATTGAATTCTTCCACATGAAATTTCAGTTTGAAGATTCACTGGCGTGCAGCTGAATTGCACCAGAACAAGTTACATCCAAGAACTCATTCAACTTGCAGCTCAAATCTTCACCGATATAGGTTTCAACTAACCTTTGAAGAGTCTCGCCAAACTATAATCATACTTCAGAAGCAGTCAAAAAGAGTTTCACGTAATGAACAAAGCCACTCTCAGGCAGAATTATTAGTTATTCACATTGCACATCCATTTTTGAAGCTAAAATATTCCAGAAGGAGCCATAGCCCAAAATCAAGCAACGTCCCTGATTCTTGTTAAAGGAATAGATGCACCAGATTCTTTTATGGAAACGAAGGTAGACATATGTGCATCTTTCGTAGTGCAACTATTTCATTCACGTAATGAAAAATAAACTTCTCTAAGTAACTCAAACAACACTAAACAAGTAGAATTATAGAACACTACAATGATTGGTGGATATGCATATATAAAGTACATCCGAAGAAGTTTTATAATAACGAAAAGCTAAGAGATAATTTGGTATTTTTGTGTGACTTAATACTTGAAAATTAGCACAACGTGAAAGAAATAGTAACCATGATGTTTGTGTACAAACTTAGAGAAATCGAAATAAACTATCAGATCAAGTCATTCAGTTAATTTAGCATGTTGAGCCTATGGTGATCAATCTAGCTTTTAGTGTTATTACATTGCCATTTTCTGTATGATAGATTATGATTTGTACGTAAAAATATAATTTGAAGGATGTATATAATATATATTGTAGTAGAATGTAAGAATCACTAGACTCTATTCAGAATTTGCATGATTCAAATCAAGTTTAATTTTTTATCCAAAAGCCCCATGTAACACATAAGAACATAGAAGTTACAGAGCACCAACAAGAAGCAATTTTATGACCACAACAATATAACATAACCAAGTAACAAATCAGATTCATTGTCAAGTAAAGAGTGCTTCTCAGAAATGAGTCAATGAAAGAAATTTACTATAGAGATTTGGAAGGCAACAACGGAGATCAAGGCTTTGTTAACTTTTCTTCTGAATCGTGTTTGACTAAAGTGCTTAAGAGATCATAGTTGTGTGAAGACTCCAGTTTACTGACCAATCAGTAGTCTTTATAGAAACAAAAATTAATGACCACTTTATAAACCATACTAACCCTATTCTAGCACTTGTCCATCAGGATATTTGTCTACTTCCAAATATCTATTTTGTCGTAGCTCCTATTAATTACCTGGCGTGTTCAAGTAAAGAGTTTTGGAGCTTGACCTTAAGGAAATAAATAAGCAATAACAAGATCATCACTTTCGATAATATAATAGGAAAAAGTCAAGCACAATATTAAAATAAGAATAGAAGTAGAATGTATTGGTATAAATCAAAAGTATAAAACGAGAAGATGTAAACATCATTGGAATGGCATGTTACTAGCTATTGAATTAGTATGCAACTAATTCTACCAATCCATGAACCAACAAGGAAATCAAATATACGGATCAGAAATATTAGATCGATAAAAGGATAACAAGAAGGCACCAGGACAGAAACTAAATTTTGATATGCCAAATGTCTTGCTTCAAACATCTTGTGATGACCCAAAAGGTCATCCTGTGTATTTTAACTAAATCTGTATTCCGAGACCCTGAAAGCCTTCGTTTATCTCACCTCGATGTGCGTGCATATCCCGTGATTTGACGGTCCCGTGATTCATCTTTATGTGGAAAATTGATAAAAAGATGAATTTACAATGATTATTTGAATAAAGTTGACTTTGATCAACATTTTGGTAAACGGACCTGGACCCGTGATTTGACGGTCCCGGAGTTTCCGTAGGAAAATATGGGACTTGGGCGTATGCCCGGAATCGAATTCCGAAGTCCCAATTCCGAGAAATGAAGTTTTAAAGAAAATTATTTTCTGAAAAATATAAAGTTTTTAAAAAAATGAGATTTGATATGAAACCTGTGTTACCGGGCCCGCATTATAGTTTCGGAGCTCGGAACAGGTTTAATATGTGTTATATGAGTTGTATGTGAAATTTGGTAAGAAACGGACTTAGTTTGAGGTGATCCAGACTAAAAATGAAAAATTTGAAAGTTAATGAAGTTTTGAGAATTTCTATAGATTTTGAGGTTTAATTCGATGTTTACGATGTTATTTTGGTGTTTTGATTACTCGAATAAGTCCGTAGGATATTTTTGAGGTTGTGTGTATACCTGATTTTGAGCCCCGAGGGCTCGGGTGAGTTTCGGGTAGGTGTCGAGGTGAAAAACATAGGCAAAAATCTGGTGTTTTGTAGCTGTTTCTGGTGTCCTATGATTTACCCTTCGCGATGTTCAAGTGTCTAGGGGTGGGGAAATTACCGTACGCGAACGCAGGGCCTTGAATGCGATCGCGGAGCCTGGGGGCAGTGCTATACGCCATCGCGAAGGGCCTCACGCGAACGCGTAGTGCAAATGTGGGTTGGGGGCTGGGTACTATTTTGTTCACTGCGAACGCGACCCTGTGTCGCGATAGAGATGGTGCGTGTCAGTAAACTCCGTGATCGCGAAGGTCTAGGTCCAGTACTCTACGCAATCGTAGGAGACCTATCGCGATCGGGAAGGTCATTTTTGCCCAGTTATTTAAAAGGTCCAAAAATAGAACGTATTACGGGATTCCATAATTTTTCACACCCTTCTTCTTCTCCACACCTCCTTGGGCCGTTTTTTGAAGAGATTCATCACCATAGCTTCATAGGTAAGCAATTCTAAATTCATTTTCTTCCATTTTCATCAACAATTATTAGATTCAAGGCCTAAAATCATGGGATTGAAGGGTAGAAATTGGGGTTTTGGGTAGAGTTAGGGCTTTCTGAATAATTGGGAATTTGACCTTGTGTTGGAGTCGGATTTAAAAATAAATTGTATATTCGGGCTCGGGGGGAATGGGTGATCGAGTTTTGGTCCGAACCTCGTGTTTGGACCAAGAGGGCCGGGGTCGAATTTTGGAAATTTTGGAAGAATGTTGGGAAAATCTATAATTAGACTTTGGAATTGAATTGTTGAGTAATTATTGATGTTATTGAGTCAATTTTGTCTAGATACGATTGTTCCCGAGTCGGATTCGAGAGGAAAAGCGGTGCTAGAGGCTTGATTTGCATTCTTGGAGCAGAGGTAAGTGTTTGGCCTAACCTTAGCTTGAGGGAATAGGTATAGAGTCTTCTTTTCTATGTGTTACTCCATGTCCAACGAATGGGTGAGGTGACGGGTACCTATATGTTGTGGTCGAGCATGCCCGTGAGTCGAATTTAATGATTTATATAGTGTTCTTTGATATTCTCTGTGTAATGAATTAAATTTCATTCTAGAAGTGATACATTGAGGTTAATTCATGATGTAGAGTGTTATTATTATTCGTTCGATTGAGGATTATTTGTTAATTTATACCTCCGAGTGAGATTGGTTATAGCTGAGTCCCTTGCCGGGACGGTAGAATCCTTGCTGATCATTTCTGTACTTTTGAGGTTTCTTATAGTCTTTCCTGTCGATTGTTGTTTTTACACATGTTATGCACGAGGGGACATTCCGTGCCGAGCGATTGTGAGGTTATGCACGAGGGGACATTCCGTGCCGAGCGATTGTGAGGTTATGCACGAAGGGACATTCAGTGCCGAGTGATTATTTATTTATGCACGAGGGGACATTCCGTGCCGAGTGATTTATTTATTTCTGCACAAGGGGACATTCCGTGCCGAGTGATTATTATTTATGCACGAGGGGACATTCTGTGCCGAGTGATTGTGAGGTTATGCACGAGGGGACATTCCGTGCCGTTTCTGTTTATTTACCTGTTCAGAGCCGTTGATTCCTGATGTTATTTATACATCTCAATTGTTGTCTTGTTCTGTTGTTTCAGTTAGTTGTTGCCCCTTTATCCCCAGTATGTTCTCCCCCGTTGTTGTATTTACTTGCTTATTCCCTATCATTATTTCCTGTTACATTATTGAATTGCACAGGTGTTATTTGTTGTCGTGTCCTAGCCTCGTCACTACTTCGCCGAGGTTAGGCTCGGCACTTACTCAGTACATGGGGTTGGCTGTACTGAGGCTACACCTGCACTTCCTTATGTTGTGCAGATTATAGCGCCGGACCCAGTGGACAATGAGTCAGAGAGTAGCCTTCAGTCCACGGCGACACTGAGGTAGTCCTGCAGGTGTCCGCAGGCCTTGGCGTCTCCTCCTATCCTCTTTCTCATTTTCTGTCTTATCCTGAAATTCCAAGACAGTTGTATTCACTTATTTCAGACCATTGTATTTAGTGAAATCTTAGACTGTTCGTGAGATTGTGATACCGGTTTCTGGGGTGTAATTGAGGAAGTTTTTATGAGGTCTATCGTTGAAGTTCTTGAATTTATTAGTCTTCCGCATTCTTTAATTATATTTGCTCTAGTCATTGTTGTTATTTCAATTGTAAACAAGTAAACTTAATTAAACATTGGCTTGTATAGCGGGTTCAACGTTAGACGCCATCACGGCCTAAAGGTAGGATTTTTGGTCGTGACAAGTTGGTATCAGAGCACTAGGTTGCTTAAGTCTCACAATTCACAGACAAACTTGGTAGAGTCTGAGGGATCGGTATGGAGACGTATGTACTTATCCGCCAGAGGCTCCAAAGTTAGGAATAACTTCACATTTCTTCTTCTTTGTCGTGCGACTTGAATTCTAAATTCTAATTGAGTTTCTATTCCACTCTCTCGCAAATGGCGAGAACGCGTGCTTCCTCATCTACCGATCAAAAGCCCAATCCTTCTGTTGCACCTCTTACGAGGGGCCGAGGATGAGGCCGAGGTTGTGCTAGAGGCCGAGGCAGGGGCAGGGCTCAGCCCAGAGCAGCAGCCCCAGTAGAGGACCCACAGGTAGACTTTGCCGGTGAAGTTCCTGCTCAGACGGTTCCAGTTGGACCAGCTCAGGTCCTAGAGGGGTTCATTGCCACCCCGGTTCTTCAGGACGCTCTTGTCCGCTTAGTGGGACTTATGGAGAGCGTGGCTCAGGCCGGTATTCTTCCTACTACACCAGCCGTCTCTCAGGCTGGGGGAGGGCCCCAGACTCCTGCTACTCGCACACCAGAGTAGTTAGCCACTCAGTTCCAGACTCCAGCACCTCAGACGGCTGGAGTAGCTCAGCAGGGTATTGTAGGACTGGCAGTTGAGGGAGCAGCCATGTCTGCTGATGCCCTATGGAGATTGGATCGGTTCACCAAGTTATTCCTTATTACTTTTACTGGTGCACCATTAGAGGATCCTCAGGATTACTTGGACAGTTGTTATGAGGTTCTTCGTAACATGGGCATCGTAGAGTCCAATGGAGTTGATTTTTCCACATTTCGTCTTTATGGTACCGCCAAGACTTGGTGGAGAGATTATTGCTTGACCAGACCAGGTGGGTCTGCACCTTTGACTTGGGCTCAGTTCTCCGAGTTGTTCTTGGGGAAGTTTCTTCCAGTTACTCAGAGGGAGGATCTTCCGAGGAAGTTTGAGCGTCTTCAGCAGGGATCTATGACTGTTACACAGTACGAGACCAGGTCCATCACTTTGGTCTGGAACGCTATTATGATACTCCCCACTGATCGAGAGAGAGTGGGGAGGTTTATTGGGGGTCTAGCTCAGCCTATCAGACTTCAGATCGCTAGGGAGACAGGCACTGATATCTCTTTTGAGGATGCGGCCGATGTGGCCAAGCGTATTGAGATGGTCTTATCACAGGGCAGTGGTCAGGGTTCTGACAAGAGACCTCGACATTTTGGCCGGTTCAGTGGTGCCTCATCTGGAGGCAGAGATCATCCTCCTAGGCTTTTCCAGTCGACACTTTAGGTATCCCAAGTGCACCATCAGCTCCCATCAGTGCACCGCCAATTCAGAGCTTTCAGGGTGGTCATTCTGGGCGTCAGGGACAGTTCCAAGGTCAGTATTCTCAGCAGCCGAGGTCTTGCTTCACTTGCGGTGGTGCGGAGCACATTTCCAGGTTTTGCCCCCGAGGTTTTGGTGGTCCTCCGTACCAGGGTTCCCGTGCTATGGTTCCCGCATCAGGTGCACCCCCACCCCCTCAGCCAGCTAGGGGTGGAGGTCGAGGTGCTAGAGGTGGAGGCCAGACTATTAGAGGTGGAGGACAGGCTGTGAGAGGTAGAGGTCAGCCCGCAGTAGGTCGACCTGGAGATGTTCAGGTTGGAGGGGCTCCGCCCCGGTGCTATGCTATTCCTGCCAGGCCTGAGGCTGAGGCCTCTGATGAAGTCATTACAGGTATGGTTTCAGTTTGCAGCCGAGGTGCTTCGGTTTTATTTGATCCGGGGTCTATATTCTCCAATGTTTCTTCATATTTTTCCCCTTATCTGAGCATGCCCCGTGATTTCCTGAGTACTTCTGTATATATGTCTACACTGGTGGGTGATTCTATTGTGGTAGATCGACTCTACCGTTCATGCTTAGTGGTTATTGGTGGTCTGGAGACTCAGGTAGATCTTTTGCTCCTTGATATGGTTGACTTTGATTTTATTTTGGGGATGGATTAGCTATCTCCCTATCATGCTATTCTGGATTGTCATGCCAAGACAGTGACCTTGGCCCTGCCAGGAGTACCTCGTTTGGAGTGGAGATGGACTCCTAGTCATTCTTCCGGTAGAGTTATTTCATATATGAAGGCTCGGCGCATAGTCGAGAAGGGTTGTTTTGCCTATTTGGCCTATGTTCGTGATTCTAGTGTTGAGGTTCCTTCTATGGAGTCTGTGCTCGTGGTTTGTTAGTTTCCATAAGTATTCCCTGCTGACCTGCCGGGTATGCTACCCGACAGGGATATTGATTTTTGCATTGAGTTGGCTCCGGGCACTCAGCCCATTTCTACTCTGTCGTATCGTATGGCCCTGCCTGAGTTGAAGGAGTTGAAGGACCAGTTGCAGGATTTGTTGGATAAAGGCTTCATTAGTCCTAGTGTTTCTCCTTGGGGTGCCCCGGTGTTGTTCATTAAGAAGAAAGATGGCTCAATGAGGATGTGTATTGACTACCGGCAGTTGAATAAGGTTACTATTAAGAATAAGTATCCTTTGCCGAGGATTTACGATTTATTTTACAAGCTTCAGGGTGCTACAGTGTTTTCCAAGGTAGACTTAAGATCTGGTTACCATCAACTGAGGATTAGGGCATCTGATGTCCCTAAGACAGCCTTTCGTACTCGGTATGGGCATTATGAGTTCTTGGTGATGTTGTTTGGGTTGACAAATGCCCCCGCTGCTTTTATGGAATTGATGAATCGAGTGTTCAGGCTCTATTTGGACTCGTTCGTTATTGTTTTCATTGATGATATATTGATATACTCCTGTAGCCGAGAGGAGCATGAGCAGCATCTTCGAGTTGTCCTCCAGACTCTGTGGGATAGTCAGTTGTATGCCAAATTTTCCAAGTGTGAGTTCTGGATGAGTTCGGTTGCATTTCTAAGCCATGTGGTATCATCAGAGTGTATTCAGGTGGATCCCAAGAAGATTTCACTAGTCAGAGATTGGCCTAGGCCCACTTCAGCTACAGAGATTCGGAGCTTCTTGGGCTTAGCAGGTTATTATCGCCGCTTTGTGGAGGGCTTTTCATCTATCGTAGCCCCGATGACCAGGTTGACCCAGAAGGGTGCCCAGTTTAGGTGGTTAGATGAGTGTGAGGCGAGCTTTCAGAAGCTCAAGACGTCCTTGACCACGGCACCAATGTTAGTTCTGCCCACAGGTTCAAGGCCATATACCGTGTATTGTGATGCTTCACGGGTTGGACTTGGTGCAGTGTTGATGCAGGATGGAAAGGTTATAGTCTATGCTTCACGTCAGTTGAAGGTTCATGAGAAGAACTATCCAGTTCATGATTTGGAGTTAGCAGCTATTACTCATGCATTGAAGATTTGGAGGCACTATCTATATGGGGTGCCATGTGAGGTGTTCACGGACCATAAGAGTTTGCAGTATCTGTTCAAGCAGAAAGAGTTGAATATGAGGCAGAGGAGATGGTTAGAGTTGTTGAAGGATTATGACATTACCATCTTATATCATCCGGGGAAGGCCAATGTGGTGGCCGATGCTTTGAGCCGGAAGTCAGCCAGCATGGGTAGTGTTGCCTATTTATAAGTCGGAGAGCGACCTTTGCGTTGGATGTTCAGGCTTTGGCCAACCGGTTTATGAGATTGGAGGTTTCTGAGACTAGTAGTGTTTTGGCCCATACTGTGGCCCGTTCCTCATTGTATGATCGTATTCGGGCCAGGCGGTATGATGATCGTAATTTATGCGTTCTTAGAGATACGGTTCGGCACGGAGGTGCCAAGCAGGTCTCAGTTGATGATGAGGGAGTCTTGAGGATGCAGGTCCGTATTTGTGTGCCTGATGTTGATGGTATTCATGAGTTGATATTGCAGGAGGCCTATAGTTCCCGGTATTCCATTCATCCGGGCGCCGCAAAGATGTACCAGGACTTGCGACAACATTATTGGTGGCAGAGGATGAAGAAGGATATTGTAGCATATGTAGCTCGGTGCTTGAACTGTCAGCAGGTTAAGTACGAGCACTAGAGACCCGGTGGTTTGATGCAGCATATTGAGCTTCCCGAGTGGAAGTGGGAGCGTATCGCCATGGGTTTCGTAGTTGGGCTCCCACGGACTCAGAGGATGTTTGATGCAGTGTGGGTCATTGTGGATAGGCTGACCAAGTCAGAACACTTCATTCATGTATCAGTTTCGTATTCTTTAGAGAAGTTGGCCAAGATCTGTGTGAGGGATATTGTCTGATTGCATGGTGTGCTCGTGTCCATTATATCTGACCGAGGTACTCATTTTACCTTCCATTTCTGGAGGGTATTTTAGCGTGAGCTGGGCACACGAGTGGATTTGAGCACGGCGTTTCATCCTCAGACGGACGGGCAGTCCGAGCGTACTATTCAGATTTTGGAGGATATGTTGCGGGCGTGTGTCATTGACTTTGGAGGTTCATGGGACCAGTGTTTGCCTTTAGCTGAGTTTTCCTACAACAACAGCTATCCATCGAGCATTCAGATGGATCTGTATGAGGCATTGTATGGTAGGTGGTGTCGGTCGCCACTCGGGTGGTTCGAGCCGGGAGAGGCTAGATTGTTGGGTTCTGAGTTAGTCCAGGATGCCTTGGACAAGGTGAAGATCATTCAGGATAGACTTCGTACAACTCAGTCCAGGTAGAAGAGTTATGCGGATCGCAGAGTTCGAGATTTGGCATTTATGATAGAAGACCAGGTATTTCTTCGGGTGTCGCCCATGAAGGGCGTGATGAGATTCGGAAAGAAGGGAAAGTTGAGCCCTAGATACATTGGTCCTTTTTAGATTCTTGATAAGGTAGGGGAGGTGGCCTACAGACTTGCTTTGCCATCGCATTTATCACTCGTACACCCTGTGTTTCACGTATCTATGCTTCGGAGGTATATTGCGGATCCATCTCATGTACTTGACTTTAGTGGTGTCCAGTTGAACAAGGACTTGTCTTATGATGAGGAGCCGGTAGCCATATTGGCTTGGCAAGTTCGTCATCTGAGATCAAAGAGTTATCCTTCGGTTCGTATTCAGTGGAGAGGTCATCCTGTTGAGGCAACGACCTGGGAGTCCGAGTCCGATATGCGGAGCCGATATCCCCATATTTTCCCTGATTCAGGTACCTTTCTATGTCCGTTCGAGGACGAACGTTTGTTTTAGAGGTGGAGATTGTGATGACCCAAAAGGTCATCCCGTGTAATTTTAACTAGATCTGTGTTCTGACGCCCTGAAAGCCTTTGTTTATATCACCTCAATGTGCGTGTGCAGCCCGGGCGCGTAGCCGGGAAGCCTTTATGTGGAAAATTGATAAAAAGATGAATTTACAATGATTATTTGAATAAAGTTGACTTTGATCAAAATTTTTGGTAAACGGACCTGGACCCATGATTTGACAGTTCTGGAGGGTTTGTAGGAAAATATGGGACTTGGGTGTATGCCCGAAATCGAATTCCGAAGTCCAAAGTCCGAGAAATAAATTTTTAAAGAAAATTATTTTCTGGAAAATATAAAGTTTTTTTTAAAATGAGATTTGATGTGAAACATGTGTTACCGGGCCCGTATTATGGTTAGGGAGCCAGGAACAGGTTCAATATGTGTTATATGAGTTATCTGTGAAATTTGGTAAAAACGGACTCAGTTTGAGGTGATCCAGACTAAAAATGGAAAATTTAAAGTTTAATGAAGTTTTGAGAATTTGTATAGATTTTGAGGTTTAATTCGATGTTTACGATGTTATTTTGGTGTTTCGATTACTCGAATAAGTCTGTAGGATGTTTTCGAGGTTGTGTGTATACCTAGTTTTGAGACCCAAGGGCTCGGGTGAGTTTCGAGGAGGTGTCGAGGCGAAAAACATAGGCAAAAATCTGGTGTTTTGTAGTTGTTTATGGTGTCCTATGATTTACCCTTCGTGATCGTGGTGCAATTCACGCGATCTAAATGTTCAAGTGGCTGGGGGTGGGTAAATTACCCTATGCGAACGTAGGGCCTTGACTGCCATCGCGGAGCCTGGGGGCAGGCTCTACGCGATTGTGAAGGGCCTCACGCGAACGCGTAGTGCAAATGTGGGTTGGGGGCTGGGTACTATTTTGTTCACTACGAACGCGACCCTGTGCCGCGATCGTGATGGTCTGTGTCAGTAAACTGTGTGATCGCAATCCCTTCTTCGCGATCGCGAAGGTCTAGGTCCAGTACTCTACGCGATCGCAGGAGACCTGTCGCGATCGCGAAGGTCATTTTTGCCCAGTTATTTAAAAAGTCCAAAAACAGAACCTATTACGGGATTCCATAATTTTGCACACCCTTCTTGTTCTCCACACCTCCTTGGGCTATTTTTGAAGAGCTTCATCATCGTAGCTTCATAGGTAAGCAATTCTAACTTCATTTTCTTCCATTTTCATCAAAATTATTAGATTCTAGGCCTAAAATCATGGGATAGATGGGTAGAAATTGGGGTTTTGGGTAGAGTTAGGGCTTTTTGAATAATTGGAAATTTGACCTCGTTTTTTGGTCGAATTTCAAAACAAATTGTATATTCGGGCTCGTGGGGGAATGGGTGATCGAGTTTTGGTCCGAACCTCGTGTTTGGACCAAGCAGGCCCCAGGTCGAATTTTGGAATTTTTGGAAGAATGTTGGAAAATCTATAACCAAGCTTTGGAATTGAATTGTTGAGTAATTATTGATGTTATTGAGTCAATTGTGTCTAGATACGATTGTTTCGGAGTCGGATTCGAGAGGAAAAGCGTTGCTAGAGGCTTGATTTGCATTCTTGGAGCCGAGGTAAGTATTTGGCCTAACCTTAGCTTGAGGGAATAGGTATAGAGTCTTATTTTCTATGTGTTACTCCATGTCCAACGTATAGGTGAGGTGAGGGGTACCTATATGTTATGGTTGAGCATGCCCGTGAGTCGAACTTGATGATTATATAGTGTTCTTTGATATTCTCTGTGTAATGAATTAATTGTCATTCTGGAAGCGATACATTGAGGTTAATTCATGATGTAGGGTGTTATTGATTATTCGTTCGGTTGAGGATTATTTGTTAATTTATACCTCCGAGTGAGATTGGTTATAGCTGAGTCCCTTGCCGGGACGGTAGAATCCTTGTTGATCATTTCTGTACTTTTGAGGTTTCTTATTATTGTCTTTTCTGTCGATTGTTGTTTTTACATATGTTATGCACGAGGGGACATTCCGTGCCGAGCGATTGTGAGGTTATGCACGAGGGGACATTTTGTGCCGAGTGATTGTGAGGTTATGCACGAGGGGACATTCTGTGCCGAGTGATTATTTTTTATTTATGCACGAGGGGACATACCGTGCCGAGTGATTGTGAGGTTATGCACGAGGGGACATTCCGTGCCGAGTGATTATTTATTTATTTATGCACGAGGGGACATTCCGTGCCGAGTGATTATTATTTATGCACGAGGGGACATTTCGTGCTGAGTGATTGTGATATTACGCACGAGGGGACATTCCGTGCTGAGTGATTGTGAGGTTATGCACGAGGTGACATTCCGTGCTGAGTGATTGTGAGGTTATGCACGAGGGGACATTCCGTGCCATTTCTGTTTATTTACCTGTTCAGAGTCGTTGATTCCTGTTGTTATTTATACATCTCAACTGTTGTCTTGTTATGTTATTTCAGTTAGTTGTTGCCCCTTTATCCCCAACACGTTCTCCCTCGTTGTTGCATTTACTTGCTTATTCCCTGTCATTATTTCATGTTACATTATTGAATTGCACAGGTGTTATTTGTTGTCGTGTCCGAGCCTCGTCACCACTTCGCCGAGGTTAGGCTCGGTACTTACTCAGTACATGGGGTCGATTGTACTGATGTTATACCTGCACTTATTTATATTATGCAGATTATAGCGCCGAACCCAGTGGACAATGATTCAGGGAGTATACTTCAGTCCACGACGACACTGAGGTAGTCCTGCAGACGTCCGCACTCCTTGGCGTCTCCTCCTATCCTCTTTCTCAATTTCTGTCTTATCCTGAAATTCCAAGACAGTTGTATTCACTTATTTCAGACCATTGTATTTAGTGAAATCTTAGACTATTTATGAGATTGTGATACCGGTTTCTGGGGTGTAATTGAGGAAGTTTTTATGAGGTTTATTGTTGAAGTTCTTGAATTTATTAGTCTTCCGCATTCTTTAATTATATTTGCTCTAGCCATTGTTGTTATTTCAATTATAAACAAGTAAACTTAATTAAACGTTGGCTTGTCTAGCGGGTTCAACATTAGACGCCATCACGGCCTGAAGGTGGGATTTCGGGTCGTGACACATCCATCCCAAAATACCCCATAGAAGATCTTGACCTCATAGATTCATGGCTAATGAACAAAGAGATAACAGGTGCTACGGGAACACAAATAATCATTTATCATGTGAAGGGAACAACTACATATTATACGCGTTCTTAGTGTTCGCATGAATACAAGGCATAATAGATAAAAACCTGAATAAAAGTATACTTTGAATTAGTCATCCCAGCCACATGGTAATAGCACGGTATATCCCAGACATTGAATTCTTTATTTAGGTAATAAAGTTTTCATGTTTAATAGAGGTGCAATTAAAAAGTAAAAGCTTACTAATTGTGAAAATATATCAAGAACTGCAAGGTAGTGTAAAATTTAATAGGAACAAACAGTTGTATGTCGTTCTAACTTGGCTCTAGTGATTCTATAACTGTTTCCACCTCACTCTAAAAGCTCTTAAGTTACACCTTTGTCAAACACCTTAAAAAAATCACAACATCATAAAAGTCAGAACCTAAGGCAAGAAAATATAAGGAGAAGTACTTTTTAATAAGCTAAAATATAAAGAAAATGTCTGCACCTTTATTGTGCCAATCGGTTCCTATCTTTATCTCATTTTTCTCAATTTTCACCTCTAAACCAAAGAAGTTCACCCAATCTCTGCTTATGCTATAGATGTTACATCTATTTTGTTCTCATTGTACATATATTCTTAGAAACCACATAATTTGCTGATATATTTTCTCATTATAGATTTCATTCAACTTTTATTTCTCTATTTGGGATAATAGATACATGTTCAAATGAAAACATTCATGAAGAATAAAAACATAACTTAACAGCCTAACTTAACTCAGAGGTAATTCTATTGTTTTTCAAAATTTAACATGTAATGCGAATCTAGCCTAACACATAAACAAAGGAATTAAAACTAATACGAATGTGTGAAACTGATATCTCATCTCTTTAAATATTTAAAGACTATTTGTTAACAACATCGTCATTATATATAATTTGCTCAAGTGACATCTCTGTTGTGGCATTTTATCAAACACCAAATAAGCTTTGTCCACTGGAATAAAATACTTTAAGTACTAATGCAATATTAACAAGTGAAATAGAATCAGATCAAATCATAAGTAATACAAAGAAAACAAATAAATCATCATTGTCTCCTATGATTACAAAATGAGTACAAAGAAGTGTCAAATCAAAAAAATTAAACTAACATATATCATTGTAAAATTGAAAAGGAAAGGACATAGAAAGTGTACTTGACGATTGACATAGAGATGGATGCAGGTTGAACCAAGCGTCGACAAAAAAAGTATAAGGAAATTAGATACCTATTCACCATAAGAAAATTTTAAAATATGCAGACAAAAAATTTCCCTAATCTTTGTGCAAGTACCTTAATCTTTAAAATCATGGAAATTTCAAGTTTGAAAGGGTAATCAGAAAACAAAAGAAAGATTAATAGCAAATCAAAAAAGTTATATGGGGAAATGAAAACATATAGGGTTTACTTTTGGAGGAAGTTAAAAATGAAAATTGGCTCTTTCATTGACCATTTTCATTAATTGCCGAGAAAAATAAACTTTTTCTAGCCAAAGTATGTTTGCCGATAATATTTCGTTTTAGCGAATAAATTAGTGACAATTAGATTATTGACACTAAATAATTGCCATTAAAAGCCTCTTTTATTGGAGTGAAGTAGCCACTCGGGCAAAAACATGAATAATAAACCGCCCCTCGGGCATAACATCACTCAGAATCAGTCCCTCAGCATGCCTCACAATCACTCATAATCAGCCCCTCGGGCAACCTCATAGCCACTCATGCCTCCCAATCACTCGGCACTTGGCACTCGCACTCAGTAGGTACCTGCGCTCACTAGGGGTGTACAGACTCCGGAAGGGTTCCTTCAGCCCAAGCGCTATAATAAGACAAATCATGGCATCAATCACTCTAGCACTAGGCCTATCAATAACATGGTGCGGCATGCAGCCTGATCCCATATCATATCCTCACAAATCAGGCACTCGGCCTCACTCAGTCATCATAAACAGTATAACATGCTGCGGCGCGCAACCCGATCTCATAATATCCTCACAACATAGGCCCTCGGCCTCACTCAATCAGAAACCTCTCAAAAAGCCACTCGGGCTATCAGTAAAATGGGGTAATCGACCCAAAAATATCATTTTATATCTCAAAATAGTGTAAATAAGACCGAGTTTCGAAATCAGTTAAACATAATATGACTGAGTGTAAATCATAAGTCAACACAGTGAGAAATAACAGTAAAAGCCCCCAAGGGGTCCAAACACTTGGCACGAGGTCCAAATACAACATTCTGCCCAAAAACATGGTAATAATCTTAAAACATGAAATATCATATAATTTAGAATCAAATACGCAACTTAATAGTTGCTACGGGATTGACCAAGTCAAAATCCCCCAACAATGCACGTCACACACTCGTCATCTAGTATGGGCGTCACTCTAAAATAGTGATACAATGCGGAGTCGGGGGTTTTATACCCTCAGGACAAGATTTACAGACATTACTTACCTCAAACCGGATGAACGTCTACTCCACGATGCTCTTGCCGCTCGACTCGGCCTCAAATCGCCCCGAATCTAACCAAAATCAGTATTATATCATTAATATGTGCTAAAGTAATGAAGTCCACATAAAAATTACCAAATTATATCACAAATCCAGGAATTGGCCAAACCCGACCCCCGGGGCCCACGTCTCGGGATACGACAAAATTTACAAAACTGAAATCCTTACTCACTCACGAGTCTATACATGCCAAATTCATCAAACTCGGACCTCAAATGGCCCCTCAAATCCCCTATCAAAGGTCTCCAATTACAAGACCTAATTCCCAAAATTTTCACCCTTAATCTCATACATTTCATGCTTAAACACTGAAAATCAACATAGAATCAAGTATTGAGTTCAAAAACATTACCTCCAGAAGTTACCCCTCAATTCCCTCTTCAAATGCTCTCAAAAAGCTCTAAACCCGAACACAAATGGTGGAAAAATGATAAAATTTCGCGAAGGCAACCTTATATAAGTTCTGCCCAAAACACTCGCACCTGCGACCCCAAGATACGCACCTGCGGCGCAGCACCTGCGGAAAATCCCTCGCAGGTGCGTTTTTTACTTAAATCTCGAAAAATGTTTCTACGGTCAAATTCCCGCATCTGCGATCACGCAGGTGCGGTCCCCTACTCGCACCTGCGGTTTCTGACCATCACACCACTAGCCGCATTTGCAGCTGCCCATGCGCTTCTAGGGCCTCGCATATGCGGTCCCCGATCCGCGGATGCGGTTATGACAACACCAACAACTCCAGCTGCTCTTCCAAGCTTCCAACTTTTTTAAAATTATGTAAAATCAATCCCGAGCCCCTCGGGGCCTCAACCAAAAGTACTAACAAGTCATATAATATCACACGGACTTAGCCGAACCTTCAGAACATTCAAAACAACATCAAAACGCCGAATTAACCCCAAATTCAAGCCTAAGGATTTCTAAACTTTTGAAATTCGCCAACGATGCTGAAACCACTCAAACCACGTCCGAATGACCTGAAATTTTGCACACACATCCCAAATGACAATACGAACCTATCCCAACTTCCGGAATTCCATTCCAACCCCGATAGCTAATTTTCCACAGTCAACCGGAAATTGCCAAAATTCTAAATTTTGTCAATTCAAGCCTAGTTCTACTCCGGACCTCCGAAAAATATTCCGAACACACTCCTAAGTCCCAAATTACCTAATGAAGCTATCCGAGCAATAAAATCCACATTTTGAGGTCGTTTACCTAATAGGCAACTTCCGATTGACTTTTCCAACTATTATACCAACTCAACAGACTAAGTGTCTCATTTCTCTCAACAACCACTCCGAATCCGAGCCAACCGACCCAACACAGCATAAATGAACTAATTAACACAAAATGAAACAGAAATGGGGAAACGGTGCTAATCTCACGGAACGACCGACCGGGTCGTTACATCGGGTCAATTCAGCGACAAATATTTTTGGCCGGAAAGAATTGTAATGCTCATATCTATACTCTGATTGTTGGCACATTTATTCTTTCTCAAAATTAGAAGGTGATTTAGGAGTGAGTTAATTAGTTATTTGTATCGTATTTTGTGAAGAATAATCTCAATCTTGACTTATTGCGAAGAAAAGAGGGGGGAGAGGAAAGGGGGAGAGAACAAGAAAGTTGGAAGATAATTAATTAGGAAAAAAAGAATAAATGGAAGCTGGGGGAAGGGGGATGGGAATTCTGGAAAAGAAGAATATAAAGTGGGAATGGGAGGTGGGGGATGGGAAGAACAACGAAAGGGAGAAGAGAACGTCGGAACTTACATGATTTTTCTTCTTCTTTCAACTTTAATTTCTTTTTAAATTTTAGTATTTTTTTTTTTACACAAACAAATTGAATTCACGAGCCTAATTTGTGTGAATTACACACAGCATTGCCATATCACACATGATATTGTCACATAAGCATAGTCAACTGTCAAAGATGTCTATTAATACATAAATAGTTGAGTTGGAGTGTTCAAATAGGAAATTCAAAGTTTATGTGCCGGATTGATAAATGGATACAAGTTTAAGTAGCTCGGAGGTCATTATGCCAAATTATGTACAATCATTATTTTGCATATACATCATACCGTAGGAACCTAGTTAGCTTTACACAATTTTATTTGAGTTAATTGCTAGGTCTTTATTTTAGTTTTAGGCAATTTTTCCTAGTTTATAGGCTCAAAATAATTATCCGCTGTTGTATTTAGGTAGGCGAGTTAATAAAGCGGACAAGAAGATGTGAAGAAACAAATTATGTAATTAATGCCAAAATGGTTAGTTGGTGTTGTAACATTCATATATATGGTACAGTTGAAATTAAGATTGCGGCTGCTGCATTTGGTAGTGTTATTACTTGCTTGAAAGAAAAAACAAATATTGAACTACTTGTTAAATTATGCCTACAATTAGTAGAAGCTACTGCTATAATGTTAGGTGGCAACATTATAATTCGAGTGTGACTGTAATTTAAGTAATTGAACGATATATATTACTTCAGCGGGGTCCTAGCAAATAGTCCACTCATGTTACCAGCTTGATCCTCAATTGAATCGTTTCCTATTTTCTATTTTTTATTAGCGTAATCCTATTATATTTCCTACGATTTTAATTTATACGACATAGTTAGGCAGTGTCGAAGCCAAAAAATTTCTTAAAGGTATTCAAACTTGAAAGAAGTGACTCGACAAAGAGTGTTCAACATATGTTATATATCGCTAAAATCTCATATTTTACATATATATATGGTGTAATTTTCGACGGAAGGTGGGCAATTGACCACCCTTTAACAAATGTAGCTTCGAACTATGGACATGAAATTCAAAAGAAAAAAAATGTTATTAATCTGTATTACTACAATATAATATTACAAACAGTAAATTTTTGTAACATAAAACAGAACTAAGAAAAAATAAAAATAAGGCAGAAACTGGAGATTGTCAGAAACCAGAAACAGAAAATAATTTTCGGAATAAATCGAGCCCACTGAATACACAATGTGTCCTTAAGTAAATTATTCCCCTCAAGTACCCGATGTGTTGGAATATTATCCTTCCTGAATAGAACGATTTAACTCACCAAAGTATCGATACTAGAAATGCTAGTGAACGGGATCAAGGTATAATTATAGCATTTTCTGGCACTGATTCTGAAAAGTTTGCAACCTTTCAGAACCAGCCAAGCCTATTGGAACAAGTGGGAACGTTCAAAATATTCTGGGAAAGAAACGTTCGGGTTGACTTTTCAATAATTAATTAAATAATTGAAAGAAATTCAAATTCGAGCGCCGACGGTGCGACGCTTACCTTCTTTCCAACCCATTTAACATTAAGGGAAGTGATTTCTCAATATAAGCATATTCCCTTTTCTTTTCACCATCAATGAGGGACAATTGTTCTTTTCAAAGCATAAGGGAGCTCACTTTTCCTTCACATTTTTTTTCTCCATTTCTCATTCACCAACCTTCCATCCCAACAAAAAAAGACTTAAGAATTGTGATCTTAAATATTTCATTTCAATTTTGCAATTTTAAACATTTCATAATATTTTTATGGTCATAAAAGTTTATTATTAAGAAAAAGACGAGAAGTTCAAGTTAAATATTTTAAAAATAGAACAATAATTGCACTTCCTATTGGTTTATTTTGTAGTCATATGTTCCCAAAAAGAGAAGGTTTTTGGATGCATGTCGCATTAAAATTTCAGCTTTAAAGTACACATATAATCATTAACCAGTTTCTGAAACCCACAGAATAAACAAGAGTAGTTAACTGAGAGCTAATGAGTCTGTCAAGTCACATCCAAAAGTGTTATTAACACTGAGAAGTATTTTATGTTATCGAAAAGAATGGAAAAAATAGAGTATCACACGACTTTATTACTTTTCCATTTTTAAACGAGTACATGGTAAACAATAAATCGTGCTACTGATGCTAAAATCTCCCCAGCCAAGGTTGAATATAATGCAGTAAATTAAGTTAATGGAGAGCGAAAGCAATTAACGCATGTAACTAGGCTAACCGGTCGTGATGACGCCTATCGTGGAATTAGGCTAGCCAGCACTCAAAATTTTCATATTTTTCTTTTCAAATATCTCAATTTATTTTTAACGATTCATAATATGCATATAAATTTCGAAATCTTTAAACAAAACAATTAAGCTAACAGTCTACAATTGTCCCCAAGACCCAGAGTCAACATGTCATGAGCATCTACGAAATAAACTAACTCTGCTATTGTCATAGACAAAGTCTAGGAATAATATATTAATACTAAGTAAGGAAGGGAAATGGAGAAGTTGTGGACGCTGGACAGCTACCTCGAAATCCCGTGAGCTGCTGAGAACGAACTCTGACGACTACTACTCCAAATCAATACCTGGATCTGCACACAGGGGTGCAGGGAGTAATGATGAGTACGCCAACTCAGTAGTAATGAAAATAAATCACAGTCTGAGAAATATAAAACACACAGCGCAGATACACCAATTCACAAAACCAGTAAAACACCAAGCCACCATAAAGTACTCATCAAATACATAAGTTCGAAAACCGGTTTCTAGAAATCCTTTGAAAATAAGTATAATATCAATATATCTCAGTGAAATCCTCGGTAAAAATCAATTTGAAAAACGAAGTGAATCGTAGTCAAAAACTCAGTAAAATTTTTATAAACCTGCCCCTCGGGCCAAAATCATTTCTTGTAACAATTGTCCATCAGGCATCCTCACCATCACTCAATAACAACCCATCAGGCATCCTCACAGTCACTCAGTATCAGCCCATCAGGCATCCTCACAGTCACTCTGTTTCAGCCCATCAGACATCCTCACAATCACTCAGTATAAGCCCCGCGGGCATCGCTCATTAGGTACATGCGCTCACTGGGGGTGTGTGCAGACTTCGGAGGGGCTCCTACAGCCCAAACGCTATAACAAGCCACAACATGGCATAAATCACACACAATATTGGCCCGCAGCCTCTCTCATATCATATCATCCTCACAATATAGGCTTGTAGCCTCACTCAGTCAGACACTCTCATCATGCCCTTCAGGCCATAAATATACAGGGTTCTCGATCCAAAAATAGTGTTTCATTTTTCAAGAAATGGTATGAAAATACTCTGAGTGTCAAAATAATTTGTCAAGAAAAGACTGAGTGAAAATCATAACATATCAGTGAGGAAAATAGTAAAACCAACCCCCAAGGGGTAAACAAATCGGCATTAGGCCCCAAACATGGCTTACAACCCAAATCATGTTACAATATATCAATACTATTAAGCATAGGCTAAAAAAATCATTTTCGCAACTCAATAGTTGCCTAAATATGGAATATATTTCCAAAGTTTCAATCTTTGCATTCCAAAACCCGTGAAAGGGTGCAGAGTCCGGGGTTTCATACCCTCATGACAGGATTTAAAGACATTACTTACCTCAAACTAGCCCGCAAACTATTCCGCAATACGCTTGCCACTCGTATCAACCTCCAAGCGCTACAAATCTACCAAGTTCAGATTTTTATCATCAAATTATGCTTAAGGAATGAATTCTAATTGAAAAATATCAGTTTTAGCTCAAAACCCGAAATTTGTTAAAACCCGACCCCCAGGCCCCCGTCTCGGAACTCAGAAATTTTTATACCAAAATATTCTTCGTCATCTCATGAGTTCGTACATATAAAGAACGCTAAAATCGGAGTCTGTTTGACCCCTCAAATCGACTCCTAAAGGTCTCATAATCTCAAGCCCTAACTTCCCCTTTTTCTACTGATTTTTCATAAATTTACATTGATATTAAGGTCTTAAATTGCCTATAATCGAGTTATTAAATCCAAAAAGCTTACCTCAATGATGCACCAGCGTTTCCTTCTTCAAAATCCCTCAAAAACCTCGGAAGTCGTACAACAATGGTGGAAAAAGGGGTCAAAATTCGCGAAGGCAGGTTTTTATACTTTCTGAACGGTGGTTCCGCACCTGCGGCCACTTAAGCGCACCCGCGGACCTGCACCTGCGATCCCAGGCTCGCACCTGCGACTTTCATTAAACGGGCTAACTTCCGTTCCTGCGCCCCCTTTTCCACTCCGCACCTGCGACTTCCCTGAGCCAGCCAAAATCCGCACCTTCGGACCCCTGTCCGCTTCTGCGAGCCCGCACCTGTGGTAAATCTTCCGCAGGTGCGATTACACCAGCACCAGCAGCTGTATTGCTGCAATTTCCAAGTCCAAACCTCCGTTAAACACCCGAATTCAATCCTGAGCCCCTCGGGACCCCAACCAAAAATACCAACACATCACATATGATCATTCAAACTTAGTTGTGCTCTCAAAACACTAAAAATAACATCTAAACACCAAAATCACGTCGGATTCAAGCCTAAGAACTTTGAAATTTCTAAAATCCATCAACGATGCCGAAACTATCCAAAACAACTCCGATTGACCTGAAATTTTGCAGACATATCCAAAATAATATTACAAACCTGTTCCAACTTGAGGAATTCCATTCCGACCCTGATAGCCTATTTTTCACTGCCAACCGGAAATCGTCAAAAACTAACTTTCGCCAATTCATGCTTAATTCTACACCGGACATCACAAAAATATTCCGAACACACTCCTAAGTCCCAAATAACCTAACGAAGCTATCCGAGCCATAAAATCTGCATTCTAAGGTCGTTTACCAATAAGTCAACTCTCAGTTAACTTTTTCAACTTTAAGGCTATTTTTAGGATTAAGTGACTAATTTCTCATTATAATCATTCCGATTTTAAGCCTACCAACTCTAACACATCAATAACAGTATAACCAACCTATGACAAGTCAATAACAATAATTATAATATTATACGGAACAACCGCCCGGGTCGTTACAAATTACTAGTAAGCTCTAGGTTTGTATCTTGAACGTTTAGCTGTCTGAAGCCTATCAAATCCTTTTCTTAAATTTTGATATCATCGCTGACAGCAGAATTTCTTTTATTTCAGCAGTCCACACCCTCCAACACTGCAATTATCACTAATTTTGTTAGCATGTAAATCTTTAGGTAAGTTAAGCATTACCTGAATTGTAATTAAGTTATTATAATAAGTTAAACTGCTCATATATACACACATATATTGTCAGTATATATAACTTAAATTTAGTATGTTGATAATTATTCTAATTTGATAAGTTTAGTGTGTATATTATTATACTTAGGTTAAATAAAAAAATTATTTGACCACGAAATTGGTTTTGTGGAATATGGATTTTAGTACTTTTCAAACATACATTTCATTGACTCTTAGCCACTATAATTTCAAAGTCATTTAGAATTGGTACCGCTTCTTTTCTTATCTATAGTTAGATATATCTCTTTCTCTTTATATATATATATATATATATATATATAACCCTCGGTCATCTTATATTTTAAAAATCTAATAATGTGATCCGAGACCTTAAACATCTCATTTTAGCCTCCCTCGATTTGTGTGCGCAGTCCGAGCGTCTTTCCGGAATTATGTTAAAAACTAAGAAAAAATATGAATTTTGCCTTAAAATCCACTTCAGTTGATTTCGGTTAACGTTTAGAGCAAACAGGCCCAGATTCGTGTTTTGGCGGTCTCGGTGGGCCCATATCGTGATTTGGGACTTGTTCGTATGCCCAGAATCAAATTCGGAAGTCCCTAGCCCGAGTTATCGCATTTTAAAGAAATTTGAAAGTTAAAGGCTTAATGATTTTGAAATGTTTGACTGATGTTTAACTTTTCAATCTGGGGTCCGTATTTTAGTTTCGGAGCTTGGTATAGGTCAAATACTACATTTATGACTTGTCTGTCAAATTTGGTGAGAAACAGGGTTGATTTGACGTGATTCGGACGTCCGGTTGTGAAAATAGAAGTTTCAAAGTTTTCTTGAAATTTCATTTGATTTGGTGTTCAAATCGTAGTTCTAAGTGTTATTTTGGCTATTCGATTGCGTGAACAAGTTCGTATGATATTTTTAGACTTGTGTGCATAGTTGGTTTAGAGCCCCGAGGGCTCGGTGAGTTCGGATAGGCTACAGAGTGAAATTTGACTTAGGAAATGTTGTTGGTGTTTCAGTTCTGGTGCAGGCCTCTGATCTCGCATTTGCGAGATCAGGCTTCGCATTTGCGACCTCCGATGGGTTCGCATTTGCGAATAGTAGCTAGGCCACATGATGTTTGCATTTGCGAAGGGGGTCAGGTGGGGGCAGTGATCGCAAATGCGATCAATTGTTCGCATTTGCGAAGAGTCAGTGTTCGCATTTGCGGACTTCTCATCGCAAGTGCGATGGATTCTTCGCATTTGTGGGGTTCGCAATGCGACATCTGCAGCTGATCCAACCTTGACTTAGACGGGATTTTTGGCCCATTCTTCAAATTTTCAAAACAAGAAACTCTAGAGGCGATTTTTCAAAGGACTTTTCTTCCCCAAATCATTGGTAAGTGATTCTAAACTAGTTTCTTTCAATCTTTCACTACATTTTTTAAAAGTTTAACTTAATTTCTTGTGTTTTCATGGTGAAAATTGGGGGGTTATGGGTAGAATTAGAGATTTTTGTAAATTGGGGATTTAGACCTCAAATTGAGGCCGGATTCTAAAACAAATTACATAACCGGGATCGGGGTGAATGGGTAATCGAGTTTTGGTCCGAACTTCAAGACTGGAGCAAGCAGGCCCCGGGGTTGACTTTTGTTGACGTTTTCAATATTGGCCTAAATTGAATTCTTTGCAAACGTGGGTAGTTCCTAAGGCTTAATTTGAATCGTTTGGTTGGTAAATTGCTAGATTCAATTGGTTCGGAGGCTTGTTTGAGAGGCAAAGCTGTGATTGAATTTTGAGTGGACCTTTTGGAGCGAGGTAAGTGTCGTGGTTAACCTTGACTTGAGGGATTGAGACTTGTTTATTTATTTGCTACATGTTTAGATGTCAGGTACAATGTATATGTGAGGTGACGAGTACTTATGCGTTGTTGTCGGGTTAAAACATGCGGGGTGAGACTCATTCCTTGTAGTTTATTACTTACTTTGATCCGTTATCCATGCTTAGACTAGTGACTTGCTAATTGATAGTTCTTATTGTGTTTACGGGCTTTTGGGGATACTTGGGTATTGAATCCAAAGTTGAGATTGGTATTGTGGAACCATTGTTGAGGTAAAACTTGTTATTATTGAATTATATCTCCCTGCTTTATATTTGTTCATTGTTATGTGGTAAGGGAGAGTGTTAAAGCACGAAGGGTGATACCGTGCCATATTGTGAGTGTTAATGCACGAAGGGTGATGTCGTGTCATATTAAGAGTGTTAATACACGAAGGGTGATGCCGTGCCATGTTATGAGAGCTAATGCACGAAGGGTGATGCCGTGTCGTATCTTTGATTCACATTGTGAGGTTGAGAGTAAAAGCACGAAGAGTGATGCTGTGCAGTATCTTTGTTTCATTGTGAGGTTGAGAGTAAAAGCACGAAGGGTGATGTCGTGCAACTTCTGTAATTGTGTTAATTGATTTCACTGATTAATGGCATATTGACTGTTCTGGTTATCATATTTGATGTATCTTTTATATCTTGTTTCCCCCATTAGCATGGTTCCCCTCCCTGTAGTACATGTTTTAGCTGTTATTGTTGTCTTTCTTGTACATATACTGTTATCTGTACAGGTTTATTATGTGTGTCACGACCCAAATTCCTACTCATGTCGTGATGGCGCCTAACACCGAAGTCAGGCAAACCAACACTAGTTTGCTAACGAAATTACTTAAATTAAATGAGGTATTCAAATACTTGTCCAGTTTTAATTTAAGCGGTCCTTAAATGTAAGTGAGGATGTGAGGCAAAGTGATGTAAAGTAACTCAAAAATCGTTTGCCAGCATAAAACAGAGTAGAAAAATACTAGTGAATCAACTACGTGTGCCAAGACCTAGTGTCACAAGTCCATAGGCGACTAGTGGAATATACAAAATAGATGTACAACTGTCTGGAAGGATAGACAGAATATCTAACAATAATGGAAACTCCACAGTGCTGTTGAGGAACGCCGGGAAGAGCAGCTCACCGTGTAGTCTAATCCGAACGGATCTCTCAGGAACACGCTCCGGTATGATAACCAGATGCACCAGCCTCAGGACCTGTACAATTAAGTACAGAAGCGTAGCATGAGTACATATAAACAAATATGTACCCAATGAGTATCCCGTCTAAACTCGAAGAACTAGTGACGAGAGGTAGACGTGTTACTCACTAGGGTCGTATCGATAATATGATTTAATGAATCTAGACAGGAATAACATTTATGGAAAGCAAGTAGACATGGAGAATCAGTATATAAAGATAACGATCTACCTGCAAGGGCCAAGTAACAATATTTAATAAAAATCACAAGTTTCTCTCCCCACAAAACAATTGAATTGGTAAGAATAATAATAAGACTCTCAATCAAGCACATAGAATATAATATGCCAAGGCGTATGGCCGAAGCGACGCAGAAATTTAAATGTGCACTGCCGAGGGTCGAGCGACACGAACCATAGATGCATCTATTACCCCACTCGTGAATCGATCATGCGACGCGGTTGACATATATATAAGGCTACCCCGTTCACGAATTATACATGCAAAACGGGTGCTCATAGACATACACAGAATTATCAGGAAATTTAGGAATTTATCATGGATTATTCTTAAATTCAGGGATTCAAGCACTTAAACTTGCGCATAGCTTCCGAAATTCTCATGTCAATTTCAAGGATAATAAACAACCAGGAACACATGTAAAGATACAGGTAAGGCACATAGACGCATGCTTGTGAAATCCTAAATTCTACCCGACACAACAGAGTAGTAGCTACGCACGGACTCTCGTCACTTTGCGCATACGTAGCCCCCGCAAATAAGGACCATTCAATCGTTTACATTTACATATGGGGACAATTCCCTCTTACAAGGTTGGAAATGAGACTCACCTCGCGTAGAATCAACTTCCCGGTCAAGAACGCGCTCGAAACACCAAAGCTTACACGCGAGGACTCAAAACTAGTCAAATGATATATAAATATGTCAATGCATGCTCAAAGTATGGAAATTCTCCTATTTATTTAGTAAATTACCTATTCTTGAAGAAATCCCAAAATACACCCCCGGGCCCACATGCTCGGATTCCGGAAATTTTCGAAGATAACGCTCACCCATAGCCTAAGGATCATAATATATAATTTTTGTATGATTTCATGGTAGAAAAGTGGTGAAATTCCCTAAAGTTCATCAACCCTAGGTTTTCACTCTAACCCCTTTGATTCCCACTAATTAGATGTTAATCTACCTAAGTTTGATGTAAATCAACATTTAAATGGAAATTACTTACCTCTTAGTATCTAGGCCGAATACCCTCTTGAAAGCTCTCAAAATCGTCAATGGAGGAGAAGAAATGGTGAAAAATGGCCAAATCCCGCATTAAATGAGATCACTGCCTCCAGTGATCTCGCACCTGCGGCTCAAGGACCGCACCTGCGGTCTCGCACCAGCGACCAATGGTCGCACCTGCGGAAATGGCCAAGGAGGCCTGTGGAAGAAATCCCTTACCGGCTGATCCGCACCTGGGGGAGAAGGCCTGCACCTGCGGTTTTGGGCCAACTCCCCTGGGTCGCACCTGCGATGGCTTGACCGCAGGGGCGATGTCGCACCTGCGATCTGGGAAACCGCACCTGCGGTCACACCAGATCTGGTGGACCAGCAGCTTCAGTTGCTGGTTTTTTTAGCCTCGTTTGATATCCGGGCGGCACCTGGGCCCACTCGAGCCCCCGTGCAACTATACCAACAAGTCCTAAATCATAATACGGATTCGCTCGAGCCTTCGGACACCCAAAACAACGCTAAATTTCAAAATCACCCCTCAAAACCCCTAGAATCAAACTTAAGAATTTCTAAGTTTTTGAATTCGGTTTCAATGCGCCGAACCGACCTATACCACTGGGCATGACACTAAATTTTACAGGAAAGTCATGAATGACATAACAGAACTATTCCCCATCTCAGAATTTCGTTCGGACCTCGATAACATAAAATCACGTTCCGAACCAAATTTCAAACTTAAGGAAACTCTATTTCGCTATTTGGCGTCGAAACGCTCCCGGGTCATCCAAAACCTATTCCGGACATACGTACAAGTTCGAAGTCATAATACGAAGCTACTGGAATCGTCGAAACTCGATTTCGAGGTCGTTTACTCAAAAATATTTACCAAAGTCAAACTTGGCTTTAAAAGCCAACCTTAAGGAACCAAGTGTACTATACTATCCTAAACACTTCCAAATCCCGAACCACCCGTCACGATAAGCTGCTACGGGGAGTCTTATTTAGGGGAACGGGGTCCGAATACGCAAAACGACCGGTCGGGTCGTTACAATGTGGGTGTCATGTCTTAGCCTCGTCACTACTTCGTCGAGGTTAGGCTGGACACTTACGAGTACATGGGGTCGGTTTTACTCATAATACACTTTGCACTTCTTGTGCAGATTGTAGTACCGTCCCTAGCTGATTGTGAGGTTAGCAGCTGAACTTGCTTGTCAGGAGACCCAAGGTAGATCTGTTGTCGTCCGCAGACCCTGGAGTTTCTTCCTAGTCTCATTATTTTACTGTTTCTTTTCTTTCAGAACAATGTATTTCCTTTTAGGCTCTGTTTATAGTAATCATAGTAGCTCGTGAGTTGTGACTCCAGATCCTAAATGTATCAGATATTATGGGTTAATTGTTCTTGTTATTGAAATTGACTAAAGTTGGCATTAAGAATCCTCTAACGTTGGCTTGCCTAGCAAGTGAAATGTTAGGCGCCGTCACGTCCCGACGGTGGGAATTCCGGGCCGTGACATTTTATCTTGGATGATAAGCGGTTCTACATATTATGACAGGTTTAAGATCAAAGTTCTAATTGTATTTTTATTATGAAGAAAAGTCTTTCTTTCTTAAAACTTGTACCCGATTAAACAACGCTATATAAATGAAACAGAGGAAATTTAACACTATAACAACAAGGTATAAGTGGTTTTCGGTTGTCACGCTCTCCGTCAATAAGTTGGGTGTAGAGGTGTGCGTTCGGGCAATTCGAATTGGATATAAAAAATTTGATTTGAATTTTTTATTTTCGGATCGAAGAAATGACAATCCAAATTCGATATAAATAAACTCGAATTGGTTCAAATTTTTAAGTATGGATTCAGTTTGAGTATTTTGGATTTTCGGTTTTGAGCTTATAAGTTGAGATATTTCTACCACGATAATGAGCATCCAAAAGTACTGTTCATGTTAAATTGCCTAAAAAGCTATTAATTTTTACCGAAATCATCCAAATAAAGTATTCAAGTAATGAAATCATCATCAAGGAAATACAACAAAGACATTAGTAAGACCGATAATAAGTAGCAATAGTAATTTCTATGTCCAAACAGAAATGATTCTGATAGTAACTTAGTAATTAGTATTTAATATATGAGATTATCTCTAATGGTTAGGATAATTGAATTATTACTTTAAAAGTATTAGATTTTCCGATATCCAAAAATGTGAAGTACCAAATTTAATATCTAATCCAAAATTTAAAATTTTAAAAAATTAAATTCGAGATCCAATCCATAATCCGAAAATTTAAACAAAAAATTCAAAAAATTCGACATTAGTTTGAATTTCGAGCTTACCTAAACTATCCATCCCTAGCTGGTAAGGGTGGCAAGTGGGCCGGGCCCGGGCTAAACGGGCCAAGTGGGCCGGGCTAAATGGGTCCGGGCTATGCGGGCCGGGGCTAAGTGGGCTAAATGTGTGGAACCGGCCCCTACGGGCCTAAGCCCACATGGGCCGGGGATAAGTGGGCCGGGCCCGCAGGCCAAACGGGCCTAAACGGGTCCAGACTATTTTTTTTTAAATTTTTTATTTATGTAAGGCAATTTCTTGTAAATCTTGTAATTCATATTTAAACACAAAAAATAGTAAGTTTCTTCAAATTAATAATAATAGTACTTCAAACTTGCACTAACATTGCATAATAAATTAATAGTACATCAAATTAATTTAACAAACTACAACATTAAGCATAATACGTCTAATAAAATTAAAATAACACAAGTTTGACTTAAACTTAAAATATTAGATACGAATGTCTTGAGGACGCGCTTGACAAGACTTGGTTATATGCCTCTTTAAAGAGCCTGTGCCCTCCACCTTTCGCCGAGTGAAGACAAAACCACAGTGCTTGCACGATATCGTGTAAGTTTCTTCATTTTCTTCTACCAAATTATAGTGTTCCCGAACAAATGGGGTAATTCTAGAACCACCGGGCATGATTTAACTTGAATTGAGAATTTGAGTAGAGAGAGATTGATTATTTTGTGAGTAAAAATGAAAGAATGAGGGGGTATTTATAGTTGAGAATAGGGAAAAAGTGTAATTATAAAAAGTTTGGGGTTAAAACAAAGTTTTTGGGGCCAAATGACTATTTTTTAAATATGCCAAACGGCTAGTTTTTGAAATATAGTCATTGGCTATTTAATTTTTTTTAATGTATTTATATTATATTATCCAAGGCAATTTATTGTAAATTATATTATATAATTATGACTTATGTAATGTAATTCAAGTTTAAACACAAAAAAAATAGTAAAGAGATATTCAAACTGGCACTTATTGTAAATTATATTATATAATTATGACTTATGTCTTGTAATTCAAGTTTAAACACAAAAAAAAAAAAATAGTAAAGAGATATTCAAACTGGCACTTATTGTAAATTATATTATATAAGTGTGATTCTAGAGTTACAAAATTTTTGTTATGTAATTATATTATATTATATAAGATAATTTACTGTAAATTATATTATATAATTATGACTTATGTATTGTAATTCAAGTTTAAACACAAATATTCAAGGAAGTGTCTTATAATTTTTATTAATACGACATTTTAAAAAATGACTATATCTTTCTTAGTCTTCCTCCCCCCAATGGAATGAGTACAGTTAAGGTACTAATACCACCATTAAAAGGGAAAAAACTAATCAAGATGTGCCAAAATACAAGTTACATATTAATCTACATAGTATCTCTAACAAATTTCATAAACCCTTCAAGATTGGGAGGAATTTCCGTTGGTGGTAAAAGAAGCTTGTTCATCACCGCTTCCGAGCGAAGAAGCATCCTCCGCAAGTTCCGCTAGCAGTTCTTCATAAGCTTCNTTTTCTAAGCTCTCCCTCATAGACGCTCTATGATCACCGACTTGAAGTCTCGCTTGGCTGAAAGCGCTCTCCGATGCCACTGTTGAAGCTTGAATACTGAAAATATCTCGAGCCATCCTTGAAAGAACGGAAAGTGTTTTTCTTTGTCCTTCCACCATTCCAAAACATTGAAGGTGCCATCTAGATTCTCCGATTCAAGTCCCTGCGACAAATAAACTTGAAGCTCATTTAGTTGTGAACTATCACCAATATTA